>JASDQU010681568.1:72255-86438 GCA_032191745.1 Picea mariana | reverse complement strand
GAGAACTGATAAATCAAAGATTCAGTGCCATTAGTGTAAAAAGTATGGACATTATGCATATGAATGCATGAAGATACAGTATAATCAGAACAAGCAAGGACAAGATCAACGACACAACACAAATAGTCCCTCTAGTCCTATGTTTATGGTGCACGCTGAGGCAATGCCTATAGTATCACCAGTTGAATGCAATGTTTCTCAAGAAATTACTTGTGACATATGGTATTTATATTCAAGTTGTAGTAACCGCATGACAAGAAACATATAATTGTTTTCTAGTTTGGATAGTTAGTCCTAACCAAGATTACACTTGGAACATATATCCAAGTCACTGTCTTAGGAAAAGGAAGTATAAAAATTTTAACCAAACCAAGAGAATTTTTTTTTATGCTTGATGCATATTATGTTTCTAGTTTGAAGCATAATATGATGAACATATGACAACTGTTACAAAAATGATACATAATCTACATGGAAGATAATCACCATGTGATTATGGAAATATATCCAAGAAATCAACTTATTGCAAGAATTCATATGACAAGCATTAGAATGTTCCCATTAACATTGAAGCCAACCATGAAGAGAAAAAAAACACAATCCATTGGAAAAGAAAAATAAAAAGATGCACAATTAGACACTGCATGTACAACAAATAGTGCACGCATTATCAAGAAAGGAGAAAATAACACAGAGATGAAGGAATCTTTCCAATCTAAAGTGTAGGATGATTCCTTGCTATGGAATTTCATATTTGGACACTTGAACTTTGGAGGTTTGAGGTTGTTTCACACAAAGGATATGATTACAGATTTTCCATTGATTGAAAAACTAGAAAGAATATGTGAAGGATGCATATTTGGAAAGCAACATAGAGAATCATTTCGAGTTGGCAAGTCTTATAGAGAAAAATCTCCACTGGAAATTGTACATTCAAACATTTGTGGACCAGTGCAAACTCCATCTATTAGAGGCAATACTTATTTTTTGACATTTATCGATGATTTCTCAAGAAATACATGGATTTATTTCCTAAAGCATAAATATGATGCATTGGTTGTTTTCAACAATTTAAATCACTCGTCGAGAAGCAGAGTGGTTATTGCATCAAGTGTATAAGAAATGATAGAGGAGGAGAATACATTTCAAGAGAGTTTTATAACTTTTGTAAAGTTCATGGCATATACAAGCAATTTACCGCACGATATACACATACTCAACAATGTTCGGCATATTGTGTCGTCAATAATTGATTGTAACTATGAAAGACGTGGGGATGTTTGTCACATTGTGACATTGGGAAATGCTCATCACAATGTAACGAAGAATTTCTAGGTTTACAAATTTCGTGATAAGGAATTTCTAGGTTTACACATATTGGTTTAGTCATAGTGTAATTATATTGGGTTAATGTTTCAAAATGAAGCTCCATTTACTAGGGGTTAATCTACTTAATATACACTTTGCAGATGATGATTTGCATTTGTTTTAATAATATTGATAGAAAATTAGCTTGAAATTTGTAGATGATGAATTATTCTTGTTAGAAGGACATTTAAGTAGACCACATATGGATCATATAGTGTATATATTGCACCATGATCTAGAAACTATGACCATTATGCATCAATATATATAAAATATATTATGTTAAACTTGTCATATCTCTCTCTCTCTCTCTCTCTCTCTCTCTCTCTCTCTCTCTCTATATATATATATATATATATATATATATATATATATATATATAATTTGCACCTTCTATATTTTTCATTTTCTTTTATACATTAGTTCTGGTTGTGTTGCATTCTTAATGCCACATATAGATCATATGGTTTATAGATTGCACCATCATAGAAAGTTAGCAATTCATGAAATTTAACAAATATATTAAAAAATTTAACAAATATCTTAATGAAATTTAACAAATACATTAAGAAAATCCTTTTTCAAATTTAAGAAAACATTGTTTCAATATTTTGAAAACTCTATTCATGACAATTTTATTCAACAACTATACAAAGACTATTTAATTTACTCTTTCAGTTCAAGATGAATTTATATGAACACCAATCATTTCACAAATACCTTGTAGTTGCAATAGGACAAAATATAAAGTGTATGGTAAAAAATGTGGCACTGTGCATGATATTTTGTAAATGAGTAAATAATTCCTCTTGTTTGGCCATATGATATAAAGCCCAACTAAAATTTGAAAAAAATGTTGGTTTTCCATAACCCTCATTGAGAAAAATACAACAATAATTAGATGTAATATGTATAATCAACACAACATGGATACACACATCAAAAGTAAAAAAATGAATAAAATATTGATAATGACCTTCAGTAATAATAATGAATAAAACATTTTAAAAAAACACAATTTTAAAGTGTCCTTGAATAGACCCATAATCTAAAAAATCTTGTTTTATTTACGATACCATCTCCTTTGATTAACATTATTAATATTAACATTTAGCTTTAAGATTAACATTAGTATTAATATTCACATTAATATTAAAATAATAATGTTAATGTTAATATTAACACCAACATTCATATTTATATTAAAGTAATAATGTTAATATTAATATTAATGATAATATTAATTTTAAAATTAATGTTAATATTAATATTAACCTTAACATTAATATGAACATTATTGTTAATATTATGTTAATATTATTATTAACATTAATGTGAGTATTAATGTTAACATTAATATTAATATTAATATTAATGTTAATATTAATATTAATATTAATATTAAGATTGATGTTAATACACATATTTACATTAATATTAATATTAATCTTAATATTGACATTAATGTTAAAATTAATATTAATATTAATACTTCTCTTATTAAAAGAACCACATAACTTTTATGAATTATTCACAAACTCATTAATGTTAATATTGAAATAAAAATATTATTTTTTAATTAAATTAAATAAATATAAATTTATATTTTATTTTAAAATACTAATTATTAGATTTTTTTTAATATAAAATTGAATATTTCATATTCTTAAATTTATAAATTTATTTACTTTTAAAAATTATACACAAATATTTATAATATATAATTTAATATTATGTTAATTTTTTTATTAATTAAAAATTATAAATAAATTCAAAAATAAATTATTAAAAATGAATTCAGTCTTGTGCCAGATTTTGTTATGTGTGCAAGATTTATCTCTTCTCAATATTTAAGTATAGATGGTGAATCTTATCGTTGTTAAATCACTTTTATTGCGATCCAATTTCCTCTTAAATTTACACAATTTAAATATAAACATAAATTGTGTTTTTTTGTATTTTATTTAACTTGTGTTAAATGGTTTTAATTAGGAAATTTGTGTTAAATTGTTTGGGTAATTCTCTTAAAGAGAATCCATGTACCTTATGCTTCATTTAAATTTGTGGCCCATTTAAATATAAATATAAATTATGCTTTTTGTATTTTATTTAACTTGTGTTAAATGGTTTTAATTAGTAACTTTGTGTTAAATTGTTTGGGTAATTCTCTTAAAGAGAATACATGTACCTTATGCTTCATTTAAATTTGTGGCCATTATTTAAATATAAACATAAATTATGCTTTTGTATTTTATTTAACTTGTATTAAATGGTTTTGTATTTTATTTAACTTGTATTAAATGGTTTTAATGGGAAACTTTGTGTTAAATTGTGTTTTTTTATTTTATTTAACTTGTGTTAAATGGTTTTAGTGGGAAACTTTGTGTTAAATTGTTTGGGTAATTCTCTTAAATTAAATTGTTTGGGTAATTCTCTTAAAAAGAATATATGTACCTTATGCTTAATTTAAATGTGTGGCCATCATTGTTATTTAAAAAAATGAGATTAAAGTTGCTTGAGATTTTAATCTTATGATGAATTTTCACTAATTATATATTTTACTTTTTCAAATAAAAATTTAAACACCTTCCTATTAGTAAAGAGAATTTCTAAAAATTTAGACAGTAAAGAGTATTTCATATCTTAGAAACCTACATATTCAGGTCTATGAATATGGGCACTCGGGTCTATGAATATGGGCACTTAAGTGAAATTGTGAGCAAGCACTATGTAGATTTATAGTCTCAATGAACATGAATAGAAATTTTTTAATCAAAAAGTTTTAATAAATGAAATTTTTTTAATGAGTATGAAGGAAAGTATTTTAATAAATTATTATAAATGAATTTTTTTTAATAAATAAAAATATATTTGTTGAAATGGTGACAATCAATTTCCAATTTTATTGGATATTACTATTTTGTAGATTCTTATTATTTAGGTTTCGGTTGAAGATAAGTAGTTCAAGTTAAGGATACAATTAATTCAGTTAGTTTCATGTAACTGTGGAGAGAATTATATAAATGTGAATGCTTTAGAATGATTCAGTGAGCAAGAATTTCTAACCCTCTCCTGGGTTACCTTGCCTGTTGCCAAACTGATTGTAATCTCTTGTTTTTTCCTTGATAATCAAATGATTTCCATTGTCCCATGGATGTTGGAGGGTTTTACCATGTAAATCTTTGTTCTTTCCTGCGATTGTTTTCTGGCCTGTGTATTTCTATTGTATTGTTGATTGTGGGCTTCCGCCAACCAGTGGTATCTGAGCTACGAGTTGAAGAATCCGACAGCTAAGGAGAAAGAGAGAAAGGTAGGCAACTGAAAATTATCAAGGATTTTTAAACCTATTTCTCTATTTTCTAGTCTGGACATGGATGCCACCACAGAGGCCGCTCCTGTCCTGTTCTTGTCCGTTCCTTCTGAAGCTCCAACAATGAAATCTGTGAAGGTTGAGGTTGAGCCGGTGAAAATATCAGAGCATAGAGTTGAATGAAATTGATACCGGATGTGTGAAAGGACGGTCAAGTTAGTCATCACAATCATTGCAAAGAACTAGAGAGAGCCATGGTGGAGTTAGCACATAGATCCAACGATTGTCTTGAGATCACTTCCGCTTGGTTGAAGATCTTCCTGCGTGGAGGAAAGGAGCACTGTATCTCCTGTCGGGAGAGCGCCCACACGTTGATTAGAAGGAAACACTATGGAGGGTTACAACCGAATCCGCAACTCTCGATCTATTGACTTGGAGGAGCCCAACTGGAAAGAATTCCACGCATAGGTGAAGACCAAATTTAAAGTATCTGCCAAATGGGATTTCAATTCCAGCGACAATCGTGGCAGAGTCGTCCAGGAAGAAAAAGGAGCAGACCCCTCTGCTCAGATCGGTTTCATGCTCTCTCGAGATCTGTCACTGACGGAATCCAAGAGGGACCACAATTTCATTGGAGAACGAGTTTATTATTGTGGTTGAGTGCATTCTTTGTTGTAGTGTTGATTTCCACTTTCAAAACTTAATTTTTCTTAATAAAGAAGTCAAGAGACAAAAACATCACTATGGTTGGCGTTGGGACGAATGAAGATCTCATTGTCCCGATCTAGGTTTGAAGGAGAATATTCCTCAACTCTCCATAACCCAATCGGGCTTCACGTGTTGGAGGACCGATGTATCTTCCTATAAAGACCTCGACTTGTATTGGATCTACCCAGTCATCCTGAAGTGAATCACAACCCCTTTATCAGACACTCCATAGGTCGATGCACCCAAGCCGAAGCCGAATTTGTTTGGATTTTCTTGGCCTCAAGAGGAGGTTTTGGCTAAAAGGGGCGAAGACTAGAAAAGATTGGACTCTGAGATTGAGCCATTCGTCCTACTAGAGCCCAGTTGAGTCGTCCTCAAAGTCCTACTCTCAATGATGTTTCCCCCCTTCAAGCTCGCCCTAAGGTTAATCTGTTAGGATATGCAAAGCTGTGGAAAGTTTTGCTCGAAAAGATGGGGAAGGATTGGCGCAAAATGGATTTTGAGCTAGAGCATCACGGAATAAACAAATCTTCCACAGAGCTCCAATTTTTTGGCGAGAATGTTGTACGAATATGTGAGGGATCTAAATTGGAGTAATGCCTCTCCGTTGAAGGAATTAGCATCGGAAGAAGCAACAATGGTACAAATCCACTAAAGAGAGCCATCATGCTGAAAAGGGACGTGTTGTTTTTTCTATAGGTTCTCTATCTTTGTGGGGCTATCGACATGGTCATGAAACAACTTAAATGGACGAGGTCAATTTTAAATAAATTGACTAGAATGATGAGAGATTGTCGTTGGCCTTGTAAAGGGTTATTACTGCTCCTTAAGTGAAGATCCAAATGGTGATGGCCTTATGGTCGTGGCCCCAATAAGTGGTGAACAAGAAGGCGCAATGAGAACTCTAGTGGCTTCCTGGAAGGCTAGGTCGATCTTAAATGAGCTTGATTGCGGTGAAGGCGCAATGAGAACTCTAGTGGCTTTGGAAGGCTAGGCCGATCTTAAATGAGCTTGATTGCGGTCTAGACAGTGTTGGTAGCAAAGACAAATAGTTGTTAAGGACAATGAGAATTTTTGGATCCGTTGGACACAAATCAGAAAGAGAAGTGTTGGTAAATGGAAACAATCATAGTAAAGGTAATGGTCGAGTTACCATGTGAACATTTGTTTTCTTATGGAGTTGTATTTGTTTTTTGTTAAATGTAAATGGGCATAAAATTGTAAGACCTAGAAAGGCATGTGTACCCCTCGTTAATCATCGATAAAGTCTAGACGTAGGCCTAAGTGATAGGAGGGTATTGTCTCATGAGATTACATGTAATTGAGCCTATTTAAAGGCTTGGTAAAACTCCATTGTAAATGGGCCTAGAGGTGAGAAGTGAATGCTTATTTGGCTGCTTATTTGGCCGGCTTGACCAAATTTGGTCAAGGAAATGTTCATGTTAAGGTGGAGCTATGGGACTCCATTGAATGTTGCATGGAGGTGAACTTGTGTCGAGCTTACTTGGCTAGCTTTTTTTGTTTATGGTGAAGGTATCAAAGACAATGTTGGAGGTGGAGCACTGAAGGTGCTCACGATTGAGACAAAAGATATTTTTTGCAAAGCTCAAGTAATTCATTGTATGGCCTAATGGTACCTAGGCAGTTGGTACATGATGTTGATTTTTTCATGGTGAGACAATATTTACAAGAAGTGGGAATAACTATGGTATTCACTATCTTGGTGATTAATTAGTTGACGATATGCTTGTTGCAAGAACAAACATGGTGATGATCAACGGGTTGGCTCAGTTGGCTTGGACGTTCGAGATGAAGGATCTAGGAGCAACAAAACAATTTTGAGCATGGAATACATAGAGACGGGGCTAAAGGTGAGTTTTGGTTATCACAACGTGGGTGTGTGGAAAAGATACTCAAAAATTCAGTATGAATTTAACATGAAATCGATAGAAGTTTTCTTCAGGTTTATGTTCAAGTGATGAAGAAGAAATAATAAATGTCTCGTGTATAGTATTCTAGAAGAATGTATAAGTTTGCGATGAGAATATCAGATATTTCACTTGCAAGGAGTTGTCACTATTCACATGATAAATCCAGGTGGAACAGTGAAATGGGTGCTTCGGTTTTGAAAGCACTGGTATCATCTATCTTTAGCTCGCAAGAAGGTGATGAAAAGACAATGGCATTGTATCGGGTAAATTGTTGTCAAGGTGGAGATTGTTGAAACAGTGACAACCAATATCCAATTATGTTGGATATTGGAATCTTGTAGACCCTATTATTTAGGTTTCGGTTGAGGCTAATAAGTCCAAGTTAAGGATGCAATTAATTCGGTGAGTTTCATGTAACTGTGGAGAGAATTGTATAAATGTCAATGCCTCAAAGGTGTAATCTCCTGTTTTTTCCTTGATAATCAAATGATTGCCATTGTCCCGTGGATGTTTCCCTCATAAAGTGAAGGAGGTTTTTACCACGTAAATCTTTTTTCTCTTGTGTGATTGTTTTCTAACCTGTGTGTTTCTGTTGTATAGTTGAATGTGGGCTTCCGATGCCCAACAATATTAATAAACATAAAAGTTTTAATAAATTAGAACAAGTGAAAACGTCCCAATGAGCATGAATGGAAACTTTTTAATAAATGATGAGAATGTTTTAATAAATGAAAACTTTTTAATGAGCATGAATGGAATCGTTTTAATAAATATGTATAAATGAAAACGTTTTAATAAATTAACAGATTTTAATGAGCATTTTAATACAAAATGAAAATTTTATAATAAATAAAAACGTTTTAATAAATGTGTCATTGTAAAACTATAATAATAAATCAACCGTTATAAAGCCACAATAGTAAATGAATCATTATAAAGCCATAATAATAAATGAATTAAAACATTCAATTTATTAAAAAGTTTTAATAAATGAAAAGGTTTTTAATAAAAATGAATGAAAATGAGCATAAAGAAAAACGTTTTAATAAATGAATGAAAAAAAAAACATAAATGAAAATTTAGAATTGGAAATTGCCTTATTAAGAGGTCAGAAACCTAGAGCTATAATGGGATCGTCTGCGTACATTAGTTAGAAGTCATATAATGGAGGAAGCCACTCATGGATGTTCTTGAGGGACGGATGCCTTAAATCTGGGTTAGGGTTAGGCCTACTTATATTAGAAAACAAATACTTGCATGTAGATAGAACATTGAAAGAAGATTTTGGTAGACCCAAAACTTAAAAGAAATCAGATTAGAGATCATAAATATGTCATATGATACATTACATATTACAAATCAAATAACATATCATAAATCTGTTATGCTAAGCTTCTACATTACATTACAGATCAATGGAAATTACATTACAAATGGAAATTACATTACAAATGATTAAAGCCGTTGAATTTTTAAATAATTCTTTCATTTATAGATAATTGTAAGCTTACTTCTTTACAAAACAATGGTGAAAATGTATGTGAAGGAGTGTACCAGCAAGGGATTTGTCACGGGTTCTTCACGCTTTACAAAACAATGATGAATATGTATGTGAAGGAACGCACCAGCGAGGGATTTGTCATCGACTCTTCAGATTGTTTCAATTCCATGCATTATATTATGATATTTGAATACAAAACCATACTATATTATGTTAGGATCGTTGGGCTCCTAGAGATCGAAGGTCATATTATCTACATGAACGGAGTAGTGGGCAGAGGAAGTGAAAGCGCCATCATTCCATAAGGCGCCATACTTTCACACCCTGAACACCTGCGATTCTAGTTAAATGGGAGACAACATACGATTATCTCTTAGGAACAATCAATAGTTAATTAGTTACTAGCACAACCACTTAAGTTGTGGCTGATGAATGCAGATAGGTTGCTTCAGATTCAAGAGTCGGTTGCTTCAGATTCAAGAGTCGGTTGCTTCAGATTCAAGAGTGGTTGATGAATCTAAGAGTAGGCCGCTTCAGATTGAAGAGTTTGCTGCTTTAGATTTATAAATACACCTCCAAAATAAAACAAGTACATGCAATAAATGTGGAATGTGGAATTAGGTAAACTTGGCAATCATTCATTAGGGCAGTAAATTATTAATCATATTAAGTAAATGTGAAAAAGTAAACAAGTAAACGTAAGGATTTATAAATGCAAGGAAGTTATCAATATTAAATTTCATTAATTGATTTGAGAGGACGACTAAGAATATGCCAACATCTTCAATTGTTATCCATCAGATTAGAATTTTAGATTAAAAAGTGATTAATTGTGCCCATCTCCAATAGGTATGTACGCCTTTCGGTGTAAATATGGAAATATGATGGCCAACATGTAATTTTTTAATCATATTTAAGTAAATGTAAAAAAGTAAACAGAAAAACCTATGTCTTTATAAATGAGAGGAAGTTAATTTATCAAAATCTCATCCATTGATTAGTGATGACGATGACCAATATGCCATCATCTTCAATTATTGACCATAAGATTAAAATTTATGATTAAAAGTTTGATTAACCCATTGATTCCAATAGGGGGGACGCCTATCAGCGTAACAAGTGGGTGAGCTCATGTATTTGCCAATTTGTTTAGTCGGTTTTATTAGATAATCGATTTTGTCAAACAACGAACCTTTGATCATGAGTTTACATTTGCTTCTACGAAATCTTAATCTAAGTCAATTGGCAAGCACGAGAGTAAATTAATGAAGTTGTTCTTTATCTTTCTACGGTGCAATTAATTATTTGAGATTCGGTCAAATTAATGGTCGTATTTAATATTTAAGAAGTCTCTCTCTCTCTCTCTCTCTCTCTCTATATATATATATATATATATATATATATATATATATATATATATATATCTGAGTCTAAAAGCAGTCGAACACACACATGTAGAGAGAGTCATAGACACATAATAGAGAAGCAACAACAACTGAAGGTAGTCAAATAAGTCTTAGAGCACAAGATGTGTGTGTAGTTGTAAGTTTTAAAATCAACCGAAGTCATTGTAGCTGAAGCTCATCATAGTTTTATATTCTTTATTCGTGCACTGTGTCGAAGTTATTAATATCAAGTATTTTGTGTGTTGACATTTCACGTGTCTTTGTGAGATGTGTATTTCTGAGTTTATGTGCTAATCATAGCACTATGTTATTATGCATCCATAAATCATTTCATTAAGTGTGTTTTATCACAACGCGTAGTAAATCGTGCAATGTGTGCACTGCGGTGTAAGTCCTGAGAGTTTTGTGGAATGCAATATTTGCAACTGCGTTGTGCAGAATTTGTCTACAGACTGAAGATTAAATATATGGTATCAAAACAGGGTCTATCAGAACAACTCTATGAGAGTAGCAACTTTGTTGGAAGGAGAAGTATGGCTTCTACTTCAAATTTGCAACCTCCCACTTTCACACGAAATAATTACGAGTTATGGTCCTTGACCATGAAGACATTTTTTACATGACAATATGTATGGGAGATAGTCGAGAATGGTTATGTGGAACGAGGAGATCAGGGAACATATAATTCACTCACACAAGTTGAGAAGGATGTCTTCAAAGATCAAAGGAAGAAGGATGGAAAGACGATGTTTTACATACATCAAGCCATGCATGAGAGCATACTCCCAAGATTTGCATCAAAAAATAAAGACAAGGAGGCATGGGACATATTACAAACTTCTTATCAAGGTATGGAAAAAGTTAAGACTTCAAAATTACAAATTCTTAGAAGAGATTTTGAAACTCTCTCAATGAAAGACACAAATTCAATATATTCATTTTATAATGATGTTATTGGCATGGTAAATCATATTAAGTATTATGGTGAAACCATAGAAGTCATAAAAGTTATTGAGAAGGTACTTAGGAGTCTTCCTCCTAAATTTGATACCCTAGTTGTGACTCTGGAAGAGAGCAAAGACCCGAATCAAATTATTCTAGATGAACTGCAAGCTTCCCTCATCAATCATGAACACATATTAAATAGGTCTTAAACATGTCATTAGAGAATTTTTTTTCTGCGTACTCATCTATAAGTCGTGGAAGAGGAAGGGGGAGAGAAAAATCTAGAGGCAGAGGAAGAAGTTCTGCTAGAGGTGGATGCAATAACAGTCCTGGAAATACTAGCAGAAGAGGAAAAAATCAAAATAACAGTGAACCAAGTGGTCAAAGAACCAATAAATCAAAGATTTAGTGCCATTATTGTAAAAAGTATAGACATTATGCATATGCATGCAGGAAGAGACAATATAATCAGAACAAGCAAGGACAAGATCAACCACATAATGAAAATAGTCCCTCTAGTCCTATGTTTATGGTGTGTGTTGAGACAATTCCTATAGTATCACTAGTTGAATGCAATGTTTCTCAAGAAAGTCCTTGTGACATATGGTATTTATATTGAGGCTGTAGTAACCACATGACATGAAACATCAAATTGTTTTCTAGTTTGGATGAGTGAGTCGAAACCAAGGTTACACTTGGAATAGATATCCAAGTCACTGTCTTAGGCAAAGATAGTATAAACATTTTAACCAAACAAGGAGAACAAAAAGTTATTTCTAATGTATATTGTGTTTCTGGTTTGAAGCATAATCTCATGAGTACACTACAACTATTAAAAAAGGGATACAAAATCTACATGGAATATAAGCATTGTGTGACTATGGACATATTTCCAAGAAATAAACTTATTCCAAGAATTCAGATGACAAGCAATAGAATTTTCCTATTAACATTCAAGCCAACCATGAAGAGAAAAACAATGAATCCGTTGGCAAAAAAAAAAAAAAGATGCGTAGTTAGACACTACATTTACAACAGATAGTGCGCGTAGTATCAAGAAAGTAAAAAATAACGCATAGATTCATGCAACTTTCTAATTTGAAGTGCATGATGATTCCTCACTATGGAATTTCATATTTGGAAACTTGAATTTTGGAGGTCTGAAGCTACTACACACAAAGGATATGGTAAAGGTTTTCCATTGATTGAAAAGCTAGAAAGAATATGTGAAGGTTACATATTTGGAGAGTAGCATAGAGAATCATTTCCAGTTGGCAAGTCTTACAGAGAAAAAGCTCCACTAGAAATTGTACATTTAGAAATTTTTGGACCAATGAAAACTCCATCTATAGGAGACAATTCTTATTTTCTGACATTTATTGATGATTTCTCAAGAAAGACATGGATTTATTGCGTAAAGAATAAATCTGACGCATTGGGTTGGTTTAAATCACTTGTGGAGAAGAAGAGTGGTTATTAGATCAAGTGTCTAAGAACTGATAGAGGAGGATAATACATTTCAAGAGAGTTTAAAGAACTTTTGTAAAGTTCATGGCATATACAAGCAATTTACCACATGATATACAACACAAAAAAATGGTGTCTCAGAAAGGAAGAACATAACCATCATGGAAATAACATGCAAATTGTTGGTAGCTAAACATTTGTCAAAGGAGTATTGGGTTGAGGAAGTATCAACTACCATATACATCATGAACAGATGTTTGATAAAGAGTGTGAAGAACAATGTTCCTCAAGAAGCCTCGACATGTATGAAGCATAATGTGGTGCACTTGAAATTTTTTGGTTGCATTGCATATGCACATGTCCTGGATGAGCTGAGAAATAAAATAGTAAACATATGACATACATGTATATTTATTGGGTATTCTGAAGATACAAAAGCATACAAGTTGTATGATCCTATTGCAAGAAAATTCATAATTAGTCGCGATGTTCAGTTTGTGGAGAATGAAGCTTGGGATGGAAGCATAACAAATACAATCAAAATTATTGATGCTATTGAGCATGATGACACAGAAGAAGAGGTGATTCAAACACCATGTACAAGTCAGTGCGAATTTCCCTCTACAACTGCGAGACAAATCACAATGCAAAATACTATAGTAAGAACAATAGGTGCACAGTCTACACCTAGAGCGCAACAAACTCCAACAAGCAGTTCAGGTAGTTCTACATCTCCAGATACAATATTAGCAAGTCTATTACCAAGAAAGAAAATAATTTTGCATGACATCTATAATGAGGACACAACAAATTCATTTTCAGTTTTTTCTCTGTTTTCACAAATAGATGATACATTAACTTTTGAAAAAGCTATAAAAATGATGTATGGGCACATGGCATGGATGAAGAAATCAAATGCATATAGAATAATTAGACATGGAATTTGGTAGATGTACCTCATGATAATGATAGGATAAGTGTCAAGTGGATTTATAAAACCAAGAAAGATGCAGATGGAAATGTGCAAAAACATAAGGAAATGCTAGTTGCAAGAGGTTTTACACAACAATTTGGAATTGATTTCAATGAAGCATTTGCACCAGTTGCACGCATGGACATAGTCAGAATTGTGTTAGCCATTGTTGTGTGGAACAAATGTCTAGTCTATCAAATGGATGTAAAGTCAACATTTTTGAATGGATGCTTAGAATAAGAAGTGTATGTGGAACAACCACAAGGCTATGAGGTTCTAGGATAAGAGAACAAAGTGTTGAAAAGTCAACAAGAAACATGTGTCTAATTTATTGTTCCCTTAAATAAATTAGACAATAAATATTAATCTATTATTTCATTCATAACTGAGTGAGTTGGATTTGTAATAGAATCATAAGTGTAGTTAAGTGAGTTAAGATAAGTTGCACTAGTTGTAACTAAACATGCACTAGTGAGAGTTCAGTTAATCAGTGAACTCACATGCAACTGAAGATTCACCACGGTTAACTACATGCATGTCAGATCCAATGGAGATCCAGTTGAGATAACAGGTG
>JASDQU010681568.1:29255-54607 GCA_032191745.1 Picea mariana | reverse complement strand
TATATATATATATATATATATATATTTCTACGTTTGAAAGTCAAAGTAGTTTATTGGATATTTTGGGTTGTTTAAGTTCTTATTCAAAGAAAACAAGAACTAGGGATGATTTTAAGGATGGAAATTTATTTTAAAATGTACAAACTTTGGCGAATCTTACTAATCCTTCATATGCCAACTATAAATGATTGGCGATATTTTTGTAAAAATATTCAAATTTCTAAGGATTTTATATAGTTTTTATAAAATTTTGGCGATTTTTAAGGTAAAATAATCGTATCCTATAGAATTTGGGTGAATCATTTTTAAAATAGCAAATCTCGTTTTTGGAAAAACCATGGAAAATTAGCCCATGAGCGAAATTTAGCCCCTAAAATCATCCCTGACAAGAACGATGGAAAAACCTTCATATATTCATTTATTTGACAAAGGACGAAGTATTTGAATAAGAGAAATTTGTTTTTGAATTATCTCTATTCGTTAGTTAGAAGAGAAATCGGCTCTAAAACAAAATAGGCTTCGATGAAAACATTCTCTTTGTTAAAAATGATGATTTGAACAATTTAGCTACACTTACCTTTTGTCGTTTTTACTTATAAGTATTTTATATTTGATGAGAAAAATGTCTCATGATGAACATTTTGTTCATCTAGCATTGTCTTCAGCTTCGCGACTTATGGAAAGTAACATATTTTATGTTTTAAGTTTCAATTGAAAACACACATATTTCATTTGATTATTGCTAACTTGAGGTAAACCTCCCTAAAATTTGGAAGGTTACTGAGAGCTTGGGAGGTTATCGTTTAGATCAGTTTCATAGTGATTGAATTTGAAGTGTTACTTTTAATTTCAAATTGAAGGGTATGTATTTATCTAACCTTTACATAATGAAAAGTTATAAAAGTAATTATGCTTCAATTGATGACAAGGAATGCACTCAATTTTTTTTGTAAATAAAATATTTGTTTTCATTCTTTTTCAATGTTAAAAGTTTACAAGCAATCAAACTGAATAAAAATTAATAATAAGTATAATCTATCATTTCAAATGTAACTTGTTGATGGGTTATATGTACATTAAAAATAAATACAAATTATGAATCCTTAGCCACACTTGTTTTCTTTGTATGAATTTGAAAGTCTTAAAAATGAGAATATAACACTTCAAAGATAATGTCAAAATAAAAAACTTTTGTGAACAACCATATTAGAGAGAAATTTCTTTTATGACTGTGATGATTACTTCTTGGATTCATATCTCGAGCATATGACATTCATTCTTAACTATCATAATTATGTTCGATGCAATCTCATTAGAAAAGGAGAGATCATAGTAGACCTTGAAGCATTTGTTGAAGAACGACAATTCTATCAAAACATTGTATGATCCATGGAGATAGACTACTTTATTTATAGGCATCTTAGAACATGAAAATATATCATGATTGCATCCATTGCTTATTTTTTAGCCTAATATGTCTATGATATTTAGCTTGCTAAGATCCATACATCACACTCATGCTTTGATGGTGATCATCCTGCATCACACTCAATTGGTCTAGGATCTATATTTAAAGAGCATGGAGTGTCATTTGCTGAAGATTGATTGTGAGAAAATCTCTTGTAAAATATTTTTTTTTCATTAATATATTTCCTTAAGTGGTCATGTTTGATGGGTCAATGGAGTGTTTCCCTCTTTAAGGGTTTTAACCACATAATACATTAGCGTACTGATATTTGATTTTGTTGTGTGAGTTGTTTCTTAAGGTGTTCATCCTATGTGGAGATACCCTATTTTGTCAAACATGGTATCAAAGCAAAATTTGAAGACCCAATCCCATTGCTGATCGAGATCCTAAACTTGTGCTGCTGTAAGAAGCAAAATATTTCTAGGTTCTTCTATTTTTGTGAACTTCTTGTTTGAGTAGACAATTCCATTATATCAAAATCACTACTTTCAATTGGGAACTCTTTTAGTTTCACTTGAAAAGGCTTTGATCTCATCAAGATACAATCATTTTTTTCAAATCCGATGGTATACAATTTGATTATGCATTTTTTTTCAAAGTTTATATTTTCATTTTTTTGTTTATAGTTCTACGTTTCTACTTTTTCTAGTTTGCATATGATATTTGTTGTATGATTTATGTGATCTTGGAAAATCAGAAACAAAGTGAAAAGTGTTTTATTTTCTATGTATGATATTTTCTCTGTGATTTATGCCAACTCAACAAATAAGAAATAGAGAGAAAACTTGCATTATTTGGACAATCTAAATGATATCTAACCTCATTATTATAAAGTTACAGAATTGTTTTTTCAAAATTTTTCTTGTTTTTTTGTTGAACTATGTTGAAGTGTTTTTTTAGGGAAAAACGATATTTTTTGGGGTAAGCATGCACTTCGAGGCAAAGCGTAAAAAAAGGAAAAAATAAACAAAATCCCCACCTAGTTGAAAGATACTTTATTAAATAAATTAACTTTATTGTAAAAGTGATTCTCACTTATTCTATAAAAGTGGGTCACTTCATAAGTAACCTATTTGTAAAAGTGAGCTTATATGCAAAGTTAGAGAAGGGAGGGATTTGTTTTTCACTCAACAACCTCACTGTGCATCTATCACCATGTTGGCCAACTTCTACTTTCCACGTGAAAAATTGGTTATTATTTATACATTTTTTAAAAAATGAAAAAATTTCAAAACTTTTATATTTTACTTACTAGTACCAACTAATTCTCATGGAAATCTCACATGGAGGATGTACTACAAAGTAAATGACCATACCACATTACCTTGGGAAATTAAAAATCCCCCATTGATGCCAAAAAAAAATTCCAAATGGTAAAATGGCAAAGCATACAGATTAATCAGAATGCCCATCTCTCTCGATTTATTGTTTCACCTCCTAGGAATTGATGACCTATATGAAGCTTAGGATAATATGGAAAATATATTTGGTAAGTACAATGTGATTTGAGTCTACTAGCACAAAAACTATTTAATGTCTTTAAATCCCAATGATTTCTCTTTCATTGAAGATTATTTATCTAAGTTCAAAACACTAAGAATTTTACTTCAAGTCTATAAAATACATATTAACTGTGATCGATGCATATATGTTATTCTTGATAATATTGGTAGTGCATATTCTATTTTTGTATCTGTCTTTCACTCCACTAGAGAAGTTCCAGTGGATTCATACAAAGAACCCTGTCATAAGTCTTTTTGTGATTCTCTGATTAGAGAGAAAGCTAAAATCTTGCATCTTGGAGTGATCAAAATTTCAAGTACATCTAACAAAGCCATAGTGGCCTAATAGAAATATAAATACAATAATCCAAAAAAGAAACATCTTCATGAAAATGAACAAAAATGGTTCTCAAACCCTCTTTGTAAGCTTCTATTCCCAATGGTGACAAAGAACCAAAATAAATAAGTAAGAAGACTAACAAGAATTGCAATTTTTTTTGGTGAGATGGTCATCTGAAGTCTAAATGTTTTGAAAATATAGATTCCTTTGAAAAAACAATGAAGAAGCACACCATCAATATTTGTTCTTTTTCTTCTAACTCTTCTTCTCATGGACATGCACTTTCTTCTTTTGGTTTTTCCTTCAATGAAAAATCTACTTCTTCTTCTTATGAGTGGCTTATTGAATCTAGAGAATATTATCATATGGCTAAGGATAATGCCATTTTTTCTTTTGTTAATGAATGTAACACCAAATAAATATTTGTTGGTGATTCTAGATCTCTTAGTGTTGTAGGGATTGGAACAATTCAATTATATGGTGGTCATTTCAATGATGTGTTATGTTTTCCAAGTTTGTCCTACAACATTGTATCAATATATCAAATAACTCATTTAGGGAAAGTTAAAATTGTAGATTTTTCTACTCACTAAGTTGTAAGCAAGGATTTAAAATATCCTAAGAATGTTATATCAACTAGAATGGTTGATGATATTAGTAAGTGGTACAATATTGACAACTTTGGGTCATCATTATTTCCATTCATTTTTATTGCTCATATAATTTACTTGAGAAAACTTTGGCATGAGTAGTTTGTTCATCTAAACTATTTCCCATTGAAGAAACTATGTAATCGAAATATGGTGACAAGTTTTCCTCTCATTTATTGAAGAGATGGTGTTTGTGCTAGATATGTTCTCACAAAAGATCATTGAGATAGTTTTGAAAAACTATTTCTTGGCATGCCTTTCCCCCCTTGCATCTTGTTCATAGTGATTTATGTGGTCCAATTCCTTCTACTTCTTTCTTTGGGTGCAAGTTATTATTAACTTTTGATGATTTCTTCAAATGCACCTCGGTTAATTTATTAAAAAATTAGAGTGAAGTTATTCACATGGTTTTTCCCTAAAAGGTCCTTGTAGAAAAATTGTATGGACATCAACTTTAGAGGTTAAAGAAAAATAATGTCGGAGAATATGCTAACACCAAATTAACAAATTATTTCACTATTATAGGACAAAATGCTACACCTATGCTTTTGTGCCATGGCCTAACACTTTCCTACTGCTTGCTAGAATTTTCCCCCAAAGGACCTCTCAAAATTACTTAAAAAACATTCAATAAGAGAATATCCACAGGTTTCCCTAGTGCAACACATGGACATCCATCCTTTACTACATTGCAACCCACAGATTCCCTCAAAATTTGTGAAAAATAAAATAATCACATGTTTTCGGGTAGGTTTTTCGGTTGGAATCATTTCCCAATGACCCTTTCCTTTACTCAACAAAATCCAACTCCCTAAACCTCTTTGGGATGATATTAAAAAATTATTGAGGGCTAAGGAGAGGTCAATTCCTTTCATGCAAATTTATGTTGCTAGTATCTAGCAAGCCTCCCTTCCCTATAGTTCTATGAGAAACATCCTCTATGGTCTAGAAACTCATTTTCCAACACTTATTTCTTAGTTGATATGACTATAGAGTGTCTCTTTATTTCTATGAGTCAATGAAGGAAATTTTTCTTTGGTTGAGTATAGTGTCACAACCCACGGTAGCATGGGGCAAAGAAGGTGGAGCTACGTAATGGCTCAGAGCACCTGATTTTGTCACAGAGAATGATCTAACATAGTCTCGAGGCGCCAATGTTAATTCAAAGGAATCATGAGGCATAGTATAGTCTTAGTGGCTCATTAAGTTGAACCAAAAAAAAAAACTTGTTGTGTTTCAAAACCCTTTCCCACAGGGGCATAATTTGGGAGCTTGTGCTTCTAACTTCAAGTGCTCCCCCCTCTGAAAGATATAAAGTAGTAGAAAATATGCTTAAATACTCGAATATAAAATATGTAGACTTGACAACGAGAAACATGAGTTATGATAACCCAGAGTAGAATGAAAAGGGTAAGAAAAATTCATATGATCAGGGCCCTCTCCATATAGAGAATCTTGGGAAAGAGACAATGTCATGCATACCTAAGGGAATTAATAAAAGGAAAATGCATAAACCTAATGCATGAGCCTCTCCCAATTACTCAATTGTGGAGGATTTGGTTCAAATTCCTTGTGCAATGTCCGCTTTGGAGGTTATCCAAAGTTTCGTCTTGCAGCGGGCTACATTGCTATATACCATGGGAGCCGCTGATTCTGCCAGTTAGATAGTAATGAAGTTTGATGCTACGGATGTGAAGCCTTGACTTACATATCATGTCACATTTCATATTGGTATTTTTTGCAACAATCTCTCAGTAAAGAGGATTTTTGTTGATGAAGGAGATTCCACATATGCGATGTCTTTGTCATGTTGGAAAGTTATCGATTCTCTTGAGCTTACCCCTTCCCCTACACTCTTGACTACTTTTGACGGATGTTCATTTCGACCACACTGTCTGATCCCTTCATGTCTGGTTACGCTAGGGGGAAAGTATTTTTGCATTTAGGTTGAAGTAGTCGACGTGCCACTCGACTATAATCTCTTGTTAGGAAGAAGTTGGACTTATTCCATGATGGTTTTCATCTAGAAAATTTTTCGTATTATATGCTTTCCCCATGAGGGAAGAATCATGATTATTGATCACGTATCATCCAACCTTTCTGATGTGTTGACTAATCCTGAGTATACTGTCCCTTGGATTGAAAATTCTCAGGTGGCCACTGAGAGCATCGCTTGTGGGTTGTACCCTTCACTCATTGGATATTTTGATATCCCTGCACCGATTTTGTACATTCGTGCTACGCTAGTTAATAGGGTCTCTTCATTTAGGAAGTCGTATATACAGAACTCATGGACCCTTCCCTCACCATCTAGTGTGGTTGAAGGTTGATTTCATGCCAAGATGGCCAAACCTTTGTCTGCTATTGAACTAGCTTATCAAGCCATTCAACAGGCCACAATAGACCCAGATCAAAATCTCTTGGTCACCAAGGAGAATGATCTATTTCCTGAGCTTCTTTGCACTCAAGGCTCTTCAAGATATCAAGACCATTTGGATACTGCCTTTTCTTTAGATGAAGCAATTATTGAGGCAGTGGTCGAAGCCGAAAGAAAATGGGAGGATTTACATCATAGATCCTATTTCCTTCCTGAACTTAGTCGAGTTGTGAGTGGAGAGTTCAAGTCATTCATGATTGGAAGTGTTGATGGAGTGCTCAATCCTTTGGCTAGACATGGTTTCTATGCAGAGGGAAACATGGTTAACATATCATAAATGATTCCAATCAACATTTATAGAAATATTGAAGTTGTCGAGAATGTTTTTATCTTATTGTAACTCTCACAAGATGAGATCACTCAATATATAACACTCTTTAAGAAGTTTCGATATGTGTTCGTGTGGTCTTATGATGAAATTCCTGTCATTTATCCTTGAATAGTTCAACATGAAATATGAACCTATGAAAATGTAAAACCAGTTCATCAGAAGTTGAGACCTATGAACCCAAGAAAGATAGTGTCAATAAAGGCAGAAGTTGAAAAGCTTCTCAATGCAGGCTTTATCTACCTAGTTCCTCTTACTGAATGGGTCTCCAACCCTATTCTCATTGATAAGAAGTAGGGCACAATATATGTTTTCATGGATTTTAGGGATTTGGATAAGGAATGTACTAAGGATAACTTCTCGACACTTTTTATTGATCAGATCTTGGATGAGTCTGCGTGGAGAGATATTTTCTTGTTTATGGATGGTTTTTCCATATACAACCAAATTGAAATTCTTCTAGAAGACCAACACAAGACAACCTTCATATGTCCTTGGGGTACGTTCACTTACAGGAAAATGTTGTTTGGTCTTAAAAATGCTAGTGCAACATTCCAACATGCCATGATGTTTTCCTTCCATTACTTAAAGCATATAGTGGAGAAATATTTCGACGATCTCACGACTCACTATAGGATCCGATTGAATCCACACAAGTGCATTTTTTGTTTGACCTCTAGTCATCTTTTGGGATTCATCATTTTGAAAAAAAGGATCATGGTTGTCCCTTTGAAGATTGAGGAAATCACTCAATTTTCTCCCCTATGCACTATCAAATACATTTAGAGCCTACAAGGAAAGGCGAATTTCCTTAGGAGTTTTGTTCCGAAAAATGCTAACATAACGAAGGGATTTATGCACCTTTTAAAGAAAGGGGTCCCATTCTGTTGGGACGAAGATGCACAACGTTATTTTAATGATTTGAATAAGGGATTGGTTTCGACTCCATTACTGAGTCCCCCAGATTACAATCAAGACTATTTGTTGTATTTAGTAGTAGCAAAGTCTTAAATTGGCATGGTTCTAGTTAAAGTGGATGATGAGCTCCAAGAGCATGTCATATATTACTTTCACCACACTCTCATGGGTATTGAACTTATATATTCACATGTGGGGAAAATAGCACTGACATCTTTTCATGTTGTCAAGTGGCTCTGACATTACATTCTATTATGAAAGACAATCATTGTCGCCACAATATATCCATTTCAATATGTTTTGACCAAGAAAATCATTAGCGGTAAGTACAACAAGTGGATTTTTGTTCTTCAAGATTTCGACTTGGAATTTATGTCTGCGAAATATAAGAAGTATTTAGTATCTTTTGAGTTTATGTCAGAGTTTCTAGTAGAGAATGAGGAGGGTGAAACGACATACTCATTTTCAGATGAGAACATTTTCCTCATGCACCTCGGTTAATTTATTAAAAAATTAGAGTGAAGTTATTCACATGTTTTTTCCCTAAAAGGCCCTTGTAGAAAAATTGTATGGACATCAACTTTAGAGGTTAAAGAAAAATAATGTCGGAGAATATATTAACACCAAATTAACAAATTATTTCACTATTACAGGACAAAATACCACACCTATGCTTTTGTGCCATGGCTTAACACTTTCCTACTGCTTGCTAGAATTTCCCCCCAAAGGACCTATCAAAATTACTTAAAAAACATTCCATAAGAGAATATCCGCAGGTTTCCCTAGTGCAACACATGGACATCCATCCTTTACCACATTGCAACCCACAGATTCCCTCAAAATTTGTGAAAAATAAAATAATCACATGTTTTCGGGTATGTTTTTCGGTTGGAATCATTTCCCAACGACCCTTTCCTTTACTCAACAAAATCCAACTCCCCAAACCTCTTTGGGATGATATTAAAAAATTATTGAGGGCTAAGGAGAGGTCAATTCCTTTCATGCAAAGTTATGTTGCTAGTATCTAGCAAGCCTCCCTTCCCTATAGTGCTATGAGAAACATCCTCTATGGTCTAGAAACTCCTTTTCCAACACTTATTTCTTAGTTTATATGACTATAGAGTGTCTCTTTATTTCTATATGAGACATTAAAGGAAATTTTATTTGGTTAAGTATAGTGTCACAACCCATGGTAGCATGGGGCAAATAAGGTGGAGCTACGTAATGGCTCAGAGCACCTGATTTTGTCACAGAGAAGGATTTAACATAGTCTTGAGGCGCCAATGTTAATTCAAAGGAATCGTGAGCTCTGCTAGAGCATTAACAGATGTCAAGCCTTGTCCTGATCCCAAGGAAGGAAATTAGTGAAAATGGGAGGGTGGTTGAAACCTCGTTTCACCACTTAAATGAGAAGCATGGTAGGAATGGCATTGGTGGTAGGATGACAGCCTAGAGCCCCTCTTAAATTGAATTTTCCTATTAAGCCCATACTGTTTGAGTTTGCGTCTAACAAAAGAATGAAAGTGCATATTGACAGAAGAAAATGTGGATGCTGAGCCTTAAATGTAGTGACTAGAGTGTGCTCCTAGTGGGAGCTAGTGGCTCTAAGTATATATACTTAGTTTTGATATTTTGTAAGGGTCGATGGTTGAGTGGAGCTCCCGATTGTAAAGCTTTAGTAAAAGCCTTTGGTTCTCTAGTTATGTTATGTATTTGACACTTCTTGTCTAATGAAATTCAATTTCCTTTTCATCTCTTTGTAACGACTGTATTAGAACACTCGGGCATGGAGGATCCAGTCGAGGATAGTTTTGTTTGTGTGATGTATGTTTGATCACAATGACATCGTTGTCAGTTTTAATTAGTTCTGTGTGTTTCTTTCCTTCTAACACTGAATGAACTGAGCATGGATGATCCATTCGAGCAATTACCATTGAATTGTGAAGTATGATTGATTTTAGTTCATGATAATTTCATTTAGTTCCCTGTAGCTCTCAGCCAAGAAGATCTTGTCTTTCAAGTTCTCTTCTCCTTTGGTTGTCGAAATACCAGATGTCCATAGCAGACCACTTCTTCTTCTTTGGTTTCTTCTCCCTACTCACCACTATGCAACAAATCACTGACTAAAGTTAGACTAAGACCTCACTTGTCTATGTATGCCAACCCATATTTTTTAGTTAAAGCAATATAATATTGAGACTATGTCCATTAGACCACCCTTAAATTCATTCATTGTGACATCCAAACTAATGGGTACTGGGCTTACCTCTGTTGCAATTCATAGGTGACTTTTGGTGCTAACAGATTTCTTAAACAACTTCCAACTCCTTGTCTGGTACGATGCCGAGACAAAATTGTTGGATAAATTTGAATAGGACAACGCCATGCACATTTACAACACATTTGGGGATGGAGGAAATGAAATATACTGATTAAGGATATGGTCCCACCGAACTTCCTCCTTGAATGGTTTATGAAATCCTTAATCCAATATATCTCAAAGGATGTCACAACATCGAGAGTGTATTCAAAGGAACAAGCGATCTTTCAGGCGCAACAATTAGAGATTATATTCTCTCAGTTAGGCATGCTTTACGAGATTATGATGAACATGATGCAATCCACCCTTGAAATGGAAAATACAAATCCAACCCACATGTCGATGGTATAGTTGGTTCTACACAAATAAAATTTTCATACCTGGCCACTAACTAGATGCAAAATATTTCCATTTAGTAACATATGGCTGGTCTAGCCATTGGCTCGACCACCCCTACCACCTAGTATTCTGATGTACATTCGGTGTAAACAAAGACTTTGAAGGGTCCTTAGAAACCCATAGATGAGAAAAAAGGAAAGGTTAATAAAGGTGGTGGGGGTAATAACAAAAATTCAGATAAAAATGTTGAAGGGGAAAAGGATGAGAAAAGGAATGTGAATTTTCCATGTAATATTTGTGACGATGATAACCTTACACACCAATGCTCGCGAATGGAGGAGTCTTCGTGCCTTATTAAGTTGAACCAAAAAAAAAAACTTGTTGTGTTGCAAAACCCTTTCCCACAAGGGAATAATTTGGGAGCTTGTGCTTCTAACTTCAAGTGCTCCTCCCTCTGACATATATAAAGTAGTAGCAAACATGCATAAATACTTGAATATAAAATATGTAGACTTGACAACGAGAAACATGAGTTATGATAACCCAAAGTAGAATGAAAAGGGTAAGAAAAATTCATACGATCATGGCCCTCTCCATATAGAGAATCTTGGGAAAGAGACAATGTCATGCATACCTAAGGGAATTAATAAAAGGAAAATGCATAAAACTAATGCATGAGCCTCTCCCAATTACTCAGTTGTGGAGGATTTGGTTCAAATTCCTTGTGCAATACCCACTTTGGAGGTTATCCAAAGTTTCCTCTTACAGCGGGATACATTGTTATCTACCATAGGAGTTGCTAATTCTACTAGTTAGATAGTAATGAAGTTTGATGCTACTGATGTGTGGCCCTGCCTTCCATATCATGTCACATTTCATATTGGTGTTTTTTGCAACAATCTCTCAGTAAAGAGGATTGTCATTGATGAAGGAGATTCCACATATGCGATGTCTTTGTCATGTTGGAAAGTTATTGATTCTCCTGAGCTTACCCCTTCCCCTACACTCTTCACTACTTTTGACGGATGTTCATTTCGACCACACTGTCTGATCCCTTCATGTTTGGTTACGCTAGGGGGAAAGTATTTTTGCGTTTAGGTTGAAGTAGTTGACGTGCCGCTCGACTATAATCTCTTGTTAGGAAGAAGTTGAACTTATTCCATGATGATTGTCATCTAGAAAAAAAATCATATTATATGCTTTCCCCATGAGGGAAGAATCATGACTATCGATCACGTATCATCCAACCTTTCTGATGTGGTGACTAATCCTGAGTCTACTGTCCCTTGGATTGAAAATTCTCAGGTGGCTACTGAGAGCATAGGTTGTGGGTTGTACCCTTCACTGATTGGATAGTTTGATATCCCTGCACCGATTTTTTATGTTCGTGCTACTCTAGTTAATAGGGTCTCTTCATTTAGGAAGTTGTATATACAGAACTCATGGACCCTTCCCTCACCATCTAGTGTGGTTGAAGGTTGATTTCATGCCGAGATGGCCAAACCTTTGTCTGCTGCTGAACTAGCTTATCAAGCCATTCAACAGGCCACAATAGACCCAGATCAAACTCTATTGGTCACCAAGAAGGATGATCTATTTCCCTAGCTTCTTTGTGCTCAAGGATCTTCAAGATAACAAGAACATTTGGATGTTGTCTTTTCTTTAGATGAAGCAATTATTGAGGCGGTGGTTGGAGCTGAAAGAACATGGAAGGATTTACATCATAGATCCTATTTCCTTCCTGAACTCAGTCGAGTTGTGAGTGGAGAGTTCAAGTCAGTCGTGATTGGAAGTGTTGATGGAGTGCTCAATCCTTTGGCTAGACATGGTTTCTATGCCAAGGGAAACATGGTTAACATATCATAAATGATTCCAATCAACATTTATAAAAATATTGAAGTTGTCGAGAATGTTTTTATCTTATTGTAACTCTCACAAGATGAGATCACTCAATATATGAGACTCTTTAAGAAGTTTCGATATGTGTTCGTGTGGTCTTATGAGGAAATTCCTGTCATTTATCCTTGAATAGTTCAACACAAAATATGAACCTATGAAAATGTAAAACTGGCTCGTGATAAGTTGAGACCTATGAACCCAAGAAAGATAGTGTCAATAAAGGTGGAAGTTGAAAAGCTTCTCAATGCAGGCTTTATCTACCTAGTTCCTCTTACTGAATGGGTCTCCAACCCTATTCTCATTGATAAGAAGTAGGGCACAATCTATGCTTGCATGGATTTTAGGGATTTGAATAAGGAATGTACTAAGGATAACTTCCCGATGCTTTTTATTGATCAGATCTTGGATGAGTCTGCGGGGAGAGATATTTTCTTGTTTATGGATGGTTTTTCCATATACAACCAAATTGAAATTCTTCTAGAAGACCAACACAAGATGACCTTCATATGTCCTTGGGGTACGTTCACTTACAGGAAAATGTCGTTTGTTTTTAAAAATGCTGGTGCAACATTCCAACATGCCATGATGTTTTCCTTTCATTACTTAAAGCATATAGTTGAGAAATATTTAGATGATATCACGACTCACTATAGGATCCGATTGAATCCACACAAGTGCATTTTTTTTTTGACCTCTGGTCATCTTTTGGGATTCATCATTTTGAAAAAGGGATCATGGTTGTCCCTTTGAAGGTTGAGGAAATCACTCAATCTCCTCCCCTGTGCACTATCAAATACATTTAGATCCTACAAGGAAAGGTGAATTACCTCAGGAGTTTTGTTACAAAAAATGCTAACATAATGAAGGGATTTATGCACCTTTTATAGAAAGGGGTCCCATTCTATTTGGACGAAGATGCACAACGTTCTTTTGATGATTTGAATAAGGCATTGGTTTCGACTCCATTCATGAGTCCCCTAGATTACAATCAAGACTATTTGTTGTATTTGGTATTAGCAGAGTCTTAAATTGACATGGTTCTAGTTAAAGCGGATGATGAACTCCAAGATCATGTCATATATTACTTGCACCACACTCTCATGGGTCTTGAACTTGTATATTCACATGTGGAGAAAATAGCACTGGCATATTTTCATGTTGTCCAGCGACTCTGACATTACATTCTATTATGAAAGACAATCATTGTCGTCACAATCAATCCATTTCAATATGTTTTGACCAAGAAAATCATTGGCGGTAAGTACAACAAGTGGATTTTTGTTCTTCAAGATTTCGACTTGGAATTTGTGTCTGCGAAATATAACAAGTATTTAGTATTTTTTGAGTTTATGTCAGATTTTCTAGTAGAGAACGAGGAGGGTGAAACAACATACTCATTTTCAGATGAGAACATTTTCCTCATCTCCTTTTTCAATCTATGGTATGGGGATATCCTTGTATATCTCCAAACTTTGAAGTTCCCTACAAACTGCTCTAGAGACGAGTGACGACAGATCCACCATATGGAGAAAAAATCCCTCATTAGTGCTGACACTTTGTATCAATGCATGGTGGGTTCTATCCTTCAACGTTGCTTAACTTTTGAAGAAGAAAAGGTTGTTTTGAATGACTTCCATAATGGAGCATGTGGCGGTCACTTAAAACAACCCAAATTTTTTTGTGTGCATGATAATTTTTTCCCATGATATTTAAAGATTTTGTTGAAGTAGTCAAAAGGTGTCACCCATGCCAAATTTTCACAAAGAAAATTCGTGAACATCCTACTCCAATGTTTCTTGTCATCACCATTGGCCCGTTCACCAAGTCGGGGGTTGATTTCATGACATGCCACCCAGCTTCAGTTAGGGGGCATCGTTATATTATAATATATGTTGATTACTTTAAAAAGTGGGTTGAGGCTATGCCAACGTTTTCTAATGATGGAGAGAAAACAACACTCTTCATTTTCAATCAGGTCATCACTAGGTTTGGGGTTCCAAGAGAGATTGTCACTAAGCATGGTAATCAATTTCAAAACCACATGATGTCAGAGCTAGCATCGAAATTATGTTTTAGATAGGAACACTCATCTCCGTACTATCCCCAGGATAATAGTTGGGTTGAGTCCATGAACAAATCATTAAAAAATATTTTAAGAAGAATGGTGAATTCATCCCGCACCAACTGGAACTTGATGCTTTACCCGACCTTATGGGATTATAGAAACTCGGTCAAAAATGCTATTGGCTTCTCAAATTTCCAACTCGTTCATGGAGTGGAAGAGATTTTTCCTATTGAATGTGAAGTTTCTTCACTTGAAATAGCAGTCGAGCTCCTTCCAGACCCCACTCACCTCGAAAAATTCCTAGTTTACCGTGAACATCTCGACGAACAATGCCGAGATGAAACATTAGAAAAAAAAGTGCATAATAAATGAGTCAAGTCCCAGTACGATAAGTCTATCCATCCTAGGGTGTTTTCTGAGGGATATCTTGTGTTGGTCTATGACCAGGACAAGGATGTCTTGGAGGTAGAAAATTTCAACACTATGTGGTTTGGAACTTATGTCATGAGACGTGTTTTAGAAAAAGGATCTTACAAGCTCACTAATTTTAAAGGATATGTGTTGTTGGAGCCCATAAATGGGCTCTACTTTAATAACTACTATACTTAACCCTAAGTTGGAGCATTAGTTCTCTTATATTTTAGTGTTTATATTGTACATAGCTTTGTTTACATTTTTGTCTTTTTGTTGCGTTAATGATTGTTGTGCTTTTGCTGTGATGCAAACGCCCGAGTAGTCGTTGATTTACTTCGGATTTGTTGAAGGCACCAATCGCCATACTCGACACAAAGCATCCATTGCTTGGGTTATTTATTCTCCTTCTAGGCAATTAGTGTCCACTGGAGGTGCGTATGTCAAGGCGACTACTAACAATGTTGTTGAATATAGTGTTGTCATTGAGTTTTTACGAGATGAATTGTATTAGGGTATTTATCACCTTCTAGTGTTCATGGATTTACATTTGATAGTTTCATAATTAAATGGTGTATATCGAGTTTGAGATACGGTATTATTACTATTTTTCCCTAGGGTACGTCTTTTGGAATGTTCTTTTGAGTTCATTACTTGCAAGCATGTTCCTAGAATATCTAATGGGATAGATGATGGTTATGCTAATTATGTGTTATATTGAGATGTATATCATCAATAAAGTAAAGAACACACAAGAACATGTATATATATGTCTTTGCAAGTAAAGATAAAATGTATATAATGCACAAAAATTAATATATATATCAAAATAAGATCCATCAAGTACAAAGTACGGAGCCTCCTGGCCCCCTAAGGTCATATAATGTCATACAAGTAGAAAGTTGTGCTATGAGCACATAAAATGTCTAGGCCTAAGGCCGATGCACCCTATCATAAAAAAATATGACGTTTTCCAAATGTCAAAACAATCAAAACCATGGACTGGGAACTCCTCCATATCACTACATGCCTACGGGGAGGTCGTTGATGGTCTCCATAGGCACATTGCGCGAGGGACTTGAAGTTACAAACCACACTACAAAAAGTCCTCACTGCATCATCACTTGGTCCTACCTCCTCTTTGCCTTTTTGGCTATGTTGCGGGACATTAGTCGGTCTCACGGGTGCTCTGTTTGCATAAAAGTAAAGTGCTTGTTAGTACGTTGGTCTCACAAAAAGAAAATTTGTCATATTTTCAAAAATTAAAATTTAAATAACACAAAATGAAAGGTTACCTATGTCCTATTGCTTGTATCTGGTAGATATGATGATGTCAGGGTCATTGATGAAGTTGATGCACGTGTATGGGTAGTCCTCAATGAAGGGAGTTTGTCGCTCACACCAAATGAAAAAGTCATCATCAAAGGGGTTAGAAATTTTTCCACATCTCAAGAGATATATGAGATCGGTCGATCGGACCATGGCTGGCCACAGTCGTAATTTTCCTCATATCTATGTTCACGGGCTCATCATGGGCACCCGCTCAAAGAAAAATGTGCATAGGACACTACCGAAGCCAAAGTTATTTGCTTTCCCAAGATTACAGTTTGTCATTTGTTCCTTCATGTTGTTCAACATAATGGTACTCCAGTCATACATCATAGGGAATAGCCTTTCAACCCCATAATGCATTTGTGCTCGGAATTCTAGGTGTAAAGAGTTGGATCCCATGATCTGAAACAAGGTGTATAGAATGGCTCAGAGACTCAAGTTGGTTATATTTTAATTGGCACTTGTGAGATGCTCTTCTTCGTACCGGCTACACAATACTCATTGATATCATCATTGATGCTTCAACCCCCTCCCTGAGATTGGAAGTTTGGTATTTTCGCTCTCCTCGAGAGACTAGTGATGAAGTAAATATCTTCGACCATAATGGTTAAAGACTTTTCAAAAAGCATGAATGCCTCTGCATCCGGGTTCTAGTAGTCAATTAGGAGATTCAGTAATCTCATTTTTTATCTCATGCTTCCAACTTGGAAGAACTCATACATGCGGAAAGCACTCATAACTTTCTTGGCCTCATCGTTATCAGATGCCACTCTATCCACCTCCTCATGTTCACGTTCTCTCTAGAGGATGGACATCGTATCATTTTCCAAAGAGTTTTGATTTAGTTTTTATTTTTCAAATTCATTTCTATGCATCCATGCCTTTTTTTTAGAATAGTCATGGATATCCGTGACTGGTGTTTTAACCGGTTGTGGACATCCACAGGTTAAATTAAGGCACCCCACGGGTGCGTAGATATAAGTTTTTAAAATAAACTTTAATCATCAATTTTTGAAAAAATTGACACAATGATGAATTGAAGTGCAAGACAAGGATGGATTACTTACTTGTTTTGGGTGGAAAAAGGTGGATTTGCTCCAAGATCCATGTTTTCATGATTTTTCTTTGCAAGGGATTTTCTCGATTTGGTAAGTTTTTGGGTGAAATAGTAATTGGATAATCATAACAATTTTTATTAAAATTAAAAAAACCCACTTTCTAAAGTTTCCTATTTTTCTCCAAATTTTCAACTAATGGCTAAAATTTTGTAGCATTATTCTCGCTTTTGCATATCTTAAGAATTTTTCTCTGGTACTTTTTCGTCGATTATTTTACAAGACTCTCATCATGTAATGTGTTTTTTAAATAGCATTTAGGTTAGGGTGCATTTCCATTCAAACTTTTCATTATCAGTTACCTTTACCATTTAAACCTAGGGTCAACCCCATTAATGAGCAATGAAACCTTTATCTCTTCTTCAAAGTATCGTTCGATTAATGGTATATCCTACCTTCCATGGGCGCTCTAGTATAAAATCCTTTTGTTTTCTGATGCATATGCTGCAAGTTTGTATTTAGGCTTGGGGGTCTTGGTTTAGTCCCACCATGAGTTTGCGTTTGAACTTCATGCTTCTTACTCTCTCTTGTTCTGGCCCTTTTCTGGTGGGACCCCTATATTATGGAGTCCATAGTTAAGCTCTTTTCAGACTCCTTAAAATTGAAAATATTTCCAAGTGAAGTTGTTCCTTGTACACTCATTAATGGACCCTAGGGAATGTCTATCCAACACTAGTTTACCCATTTTTCGAACTGGGAAGGACTACTTACGAAAAGGGTATACTCTATTCTATGGTCTAGAAGATTTCTCCTAAGTTGTGTTTTATAATTTTTCGAGCTCAAGGGACTAACTTTACAGAAAAGGACAAGGGAGTCCATATTTAACCTCTTTTCAGACTCCTTAAAAATGAAAAGTTAGTCGAGTGGTGTTGTCTCTTTCACACTCCATTAAATTTTTTTGTAGAGGTGTCCTTTCGGTATAGGTTTAACCCTTTTCTGGACCGACTGGACTATGCATGAAAAAGGAATACTCTAGCCCCAATGACCTATGTATTTATCCTTGATATTATTTTATTCTTTTCCGGGCCCTGAAGACTAAAATTATGAAAAAGACTATTATGGAGAGTTGTACTTTCCAAAGTTGAGTCGTAACTACATATTCATATGGATTGCTCATGCTTTTAGGCTTAATGTCGACTTCAAAATGCTCCCATTGAACCACTTTCATATGCATTCCTATCAATTCTCATCCTTTCATTTTATGCCTTTGAGACTCGAAACCTTATCCCTAGAGGGAACATCCCTTAAGTGTCCTTATCTTGCACATGCTTCCTTGAATTGAGCATAGGTATGTTACTTGCACTCTAGAACTAGTTTGCTTGCCCATGATAGTCGTTTCCTCCACTATATCATAAGATTTCTTTTAATCTTTTCCAAGATTTTATAACATGAAAAAAAAAAAAAAAGAATGCGAGAACATCTATCTCTTTTGTTGGCAGCAGTCTTGTCAACCTTGAACAAAGAACAATCTTGAGTCAGTATCTTATCATTTTGGGTTAGCATGGATTTAGGAGACTATTTCTCACTTTAAGTTTTTCTCCCCTGGTTGGTTATTCTTCCAACTATATGGAGCATTTGTTGATGCCTCTTGTGCCACAAAAGTATCCCAAGTTATGGTCATGCTTCTTGAGTCACATAATGTGTCATGCTTATTCTTAACTGAAAGTTTTCAACTAGTGTTGGTAATTCCATAGTTAGTTTGTGACCTTGCAAGTTTTCCTTCCCAAGTCAGTCTCATGATCATGCGTATCAGTCTATTTGTCCTATCTCTTCCAAATATTTGGCCTTTCGCCACCCCTCCTGATGGATTATGGAGGATGCCTTAATTCCTTCCTTCTAGTGGATTCACTCCCATCGGATTAGACACATCTTGCTATGGGAGAGGGATCTATAGTTATGTTTTGGTACCTTGGGGATTGTAGTCATCAGTGGAAGGTTCCCTTGCTATTGACAGTTGGAATACCTTAATGTCCCCTGCTTGATAGTTTCTACTAGATGTTCAATGCCAACTCATTCATTCACACTTGTTAGATAGTACCATGGTAACTTGACTCCCATTATCATTATCAGTGGGTTGTATTGTGTTTGTTAATGATATACCTCAATGACAAGTAATCAAATGATGTCTCACTAAGTTCAAATTCAACTCATTTATTCACATAGTGTATACTTGTACCATGACGGATCATAGTGAAGACTTCGGGTGAATTACAAGCATCACATTTTTTTGCTCCTTGCCAAATCATATGGTGCCACCTCATAGATTGGTACTCAAAGAGGATCAGATTGTTTTTTGATTTGGTCCCAATTATCCTCTGTTTTTTTATTGTGTATATATTTGTGGCTATTATATACTTTGAAATGAATCCATTGTGTATTATTTGTGGCCATGCTTACTACTTAATCTATATCAAATCTATCCACTGTGTACGATTCGTATCCATGGAATTTAGCCGTATTTTCTATATGCCATGGACCTGTAGTTTAGTTTCTTTGGAAACCATGCTTACATCACTCTTGAGCATGGGTATTCCCAACTTGGAAAATAAAACTCTTGCTTGATCCTTGATGACGATTATTTTTGTTGGATCAATTATTTAGGAACCTCCATGGATTTTTCGATGCATCCTCACCTGTCAGAGTTCATAATGTATTTTGGCCATCATTTATCCCTTCTGACCTTACACATTAGGGGTCATCTGTTATAGAAGAAAATGCCACACCTATGCTTTTGTGTCATGGCCTAACCCTTTCCTAATTCTTGCTAGAATTTTCCCCCAAAGGACCTCTCAAAATTGTAACTTAAAAAACATGCCCTAAGAGATTATCCATGGGTTTCCCTAGTACAACACATAGACATTCACTCTTTATCACATTGAAAAATGAGGATTCCCTCAAAATTTGTGAAAAATAAAATAATCCTGTGTTTTCGGGTGGTGTTTTTGGTTGGACTTGTTTCCCAACAACACTTTCCCATACTCAATGAAATCCAACTCCCTAAACCTCTTTGGGATGATATAAAATAATCCTTGAGGTCTAAGGATAGGTCAATTCCTTTCATTCAAAGTTATGCCACTAATATTGAGAAAGCCTGTCTTCCTTGTATTTCTCTGAGAAACATGTCCTCTGGTCTGGAAACTCCTTTTCCAACACTTGTTTCTTAGTTTATATGACTACAAAATGTCTCCTTATCTCTATTTGAGTCATTGAAGAAATTTTTTCTTTGGTTGAGTTTATGCTTGAGGATTCTTGGAGGAACCTAGATAGTTGGCTTAAAGATGGGGCCATAAGTAGGACAAGCTTGTAACTTTTCCTCTTGCTGTTAATAAAGACTTTTTTTTCCCTCATTTACGGTCTTCATTGTATGGTTATATATATAATTACTTTGAATCTGATTTCTAACATGCACATGCTTTTTATGAGATAACTATTTTCGTAGCAACACTTGTTGTGTGTATTTCTTGCAGGCTAGTTCCAGTACAAGACCAAGAGCTCTTTGACATATTGGATCTTGGGATCGAAATCAAATGGGATAATAAGGTTCTCTCTTTATTTATTCTCTATCCATACCTACTCGTAATTAATTAGTTTCTTTCTTTAGCCTTTGTATATTTGTGTTTGAGGGGAGATATTTCTCTCTTCCATTTAGTCTTGCTCTGCTGTGATCCTGACCCATGATCATAGGAGATAAAATACGTTAATAATGCACTACAAAAGGAATTTAAATACAACATACTATTCTATATACACCACAACAAACTGGTGTTGTTGAAATAAATAATTGAACCTTAAAGGAAATGGTAGTTGCATGATCCAATCTATGGGATTAAGTCTTCATTATTGGGTAGAAGAAATTAAATATGTAAATTACATAGTCAATCAAACTTCCATAAAGAATTTAAAAAATATAAACCTAGAAGAAGCATGGACTAAATTAAACCAGATGTAATCCACTTCCATGTATTTGGTAGTGAAGCATGGGTTCACATTCAAATCTATGCAAAAAATCAATCACTGAAGTTAGACTAAGACCTCACTTGTCTATGTATGCCAACCCAGTTTTTTGAGTTAAAGCAATATAATCTTGAGACTATGTCCATTAGACCACCGTTAAATTTATTCATTGTGACATACAAACTGATGGGTACTGGTCTTACCTCTTCCGCAATCTAGAGGTGACTTATGGTGCTAATAGTTTTCTTAAACAACTTTCAACTCCTTGTCCGGTACGATGTCGGGACAAAATTGTTTGTTGAATTTGAACAGGACAAAGCCATGAACATTTACAACACATTTGGGGATGGAGGAGATGAAAGATATTGATTAAGGCTATGGTCCCACTGATCATCCTCCTTGAATGGTTTATGAAATCCTTACTCCCATATATCTCGAAGGATGTCACAATGTCGAGAGTGTCTTCAGAGGAACAAGTGATCTTTCAGGTGCAACAATTAGAGATTATATACTCTCAGTTAGAAATAATTTATGATATTATGATGAACATGTTGCAATCCACCCTTGACATGGAAAATACAAAGTCCAACCCACATGCTGATCGTATAGTGGGTTCTAAACAAATAAAAGCTGCATACCTAACCACTAACCAGATGCAAAAACTTTCCATTTAGTAACCTACGACTGGTTTAGCCACTGGCTCAACCGCCCTTGCCACCCAGTCTTTTGATGTACATTCGGTGTAAACAAAGACTTTGAAGGGTCCTTAGAAACCCATAGATGAGAAAAAAGGCAAGGGTAATAAAGGTGGTGGGGGTAATAACAAAAATTTAAATAAAAATGATGAAGGGGGAAAGGATGAGAAAAGGAAGGTGAATTTTCCTTGTAATCTTTGTGATGATGATAACCTTACACACTAATTCTCTCGAATGAAGGAATCTCAATGGCTCATTAAGTTGAAAAAAAAAAAGAACTTTCTGTGTTGCAAAACCCTTTCCCACAAGGGCATAATTTTCAATATGTTGCTTCTAACTTCAAGTGCTCCCCCATCTGAAAGATATAAAGTAGTAGTAAACATGCTTAAATACTTGAATATAAAATATGTAGACTTGACAATGAGAAACATCAGTTATGGTAACTCGGAGTAGAATGAAAAGGGTAAGAAAACTTCATACGATCATGCCCCTCTCCATATAGAGAAGCTTGATAAAGAGACAATGACATGCATACTTAAGGGAATTAATAAAATGACAATGCATAAACCTAATGCATGAGCCTCTCCCAATTACTCAGTTGTGGAGGATTTGGTTCAAATTCCTTGTGCAATGTCTACTTTGGAGGTTATCCAAAGTTTCCTCTTGCAGCGGGCTACGTTGTTATCTACTATAGGAGTTGTTGATTCTGCTAGTTAGATAGTAATGAAGTTTGATGCTACTAATGTGAGGCCTTGCCTTCCATATCATGTCAAATTTCATATTGGTGTTTTTTGCAACAGTCTCTCAGTAAAGAGGACTGTCATTAATTAATGAGCTTCCACATGCGTGATGTCTTTGTCATGTTGGAAAGATATCGGTTCTCCTCAACTTACCCCTTCCCCTACAGTCTTGACTGCTTTTGACGGATGTTCATTTCGACCACACTGTTTGATCCCTTCATGTCTGGTTATGCTAGTGGGAAAGTATTTTTTCATTAAGGTTGAAGTAGCCGATGTACCGCTCGACTATAATCTCTTGTTAGGAAGAAGTTGGACTTATTCCATGACGGTTGTCGTCTCGACAATTTTTTAGATTATATGCTTTCCCCATGAGGGAAGAATCGTGACTATCAATCATGTATCATACAACCTTTCTGACATGGTGACTAATATTGAGTCTACTTTCCCTTGGATTGAAAACTCTCAGGTGGCCACTAAGAGAATCGGTTGTGGGTTGTACCCTTCACTCATTGGATATTTTGATATCCCTGCACCAATTTCATACGTTTGTGCTAGTCTAGTTAATAGGGTCTCTTAATTTAGGACGTCGCATATACCGAATCCATGGACCCTTCCCTCACCATCTAGTGTGGTTTAAGGTTGAGTTCATGAATCATGCCGGGATGGCCAAACCTTTGTCTGCTATTGAACTAGCTTATCAAGCCATTCAACAGGCCATAATAGACCCAGATCAAACTCTCTTGGTCACAAAGGAGGATGATCTATTTCCTGAGCTTCTTTGGGCTCAAGGCTCTTCAAGATCTCAAGAAAATTTGGATATTGTCTTTCCTTTAGATGAAGCAATTATTGAGGGGATGGCCGGAGCCAAAAGGACATGGGAGGATTTGCATCATAGATTGTATTTCCTTCCTGAACTCAGTCGAGTTGAGAGTGGAGAGTTCAAGTGAGTCATGGTTGGAAGTGTTGATGGAGTGTTCAATCCTTTGGCTAGACATGGTTTCTATGCCGAGGAAAACATGGTTAACATATCATAAATGACTCTGATCAACATTTCTAGAAATATTGAAGTTGTCGAGAATGTCATTATCAGATTGGAATTCTCATAAGATGAGATCACTCAATATACAACACTCTTTAAGGAGTTTTGATATGTGTTCATGTGGTCTTATGAGGAAATTCATGTCATTGATCCTTGAATAGTTCAACAAGAAATATGAACCTATGAAAATGTAAAACCGGTTCGTCAGAAGTTGAGACCTATGAACCCAAGAAAGGCAGTGTCAATAAAGGCGGAAGTTGAAAAGCTTCTCAATGCAGGCTTTATATACCTAGTTCCTCTTACTGAATGGGTCTCCAACCCTGTTCTCGTTGATAAGAAATAGGGAAAAATCTATGTCCTAAGGATAACTTTTCGATGCCTTTTATTGATCAGATCTTTGATGAGTGTGTGGGGAGAGATATTTTCTTTTTTATGGATGGTTTTTCCATATACAACAAAGTTGAAATTCTTCCAGAAGACCAACACAAGACGACCTTCATATTTCCTTTAGGTACGTTCACGTATAGGAAAATGTCCTTTGCTCTTAAAAACGCTAGTGTAACATTCGAACATGTCATGATGTTTTCGTTTCATTACTTAAAGCATATAGTGGATAAATATTTTGACAATCTCATGACTCATTATAGGATCCGATTGAATCCACACAAGTGAATTTTTTGTGTGACCTTTGGTCGTCTTTTGGGATTCATCATTTTGAAAAAAGTGATCATGGTTGACCCTTTGAAGTTTGAGGAAATCACTTAGTTTCCTCCCCTGTGCACTATCAAATAAATTTAGAGCCTACAAGGAAAGGTGAATTTCCTTAGGAGTTTTGTTTCGAACAATGCTAACATAATGAAGGGATTTATGCACCTTTTAAAGAAAGGGGTCCCATTATGTTGGGACGAAAATGCACAACATTATTTTGATGATTTGAATAAGGCATTGGTTTCGAATGCATTCTTGAGTCCCCCAGATTACAATAGAGACTATTTGTTGTATTTGGCAGTAGCAGAGTCTTCGATTGGCATGGTTATAGTTAATAAGGATGATGAGCTCCAAGAGCATGTCATATATTACTTGAGCCACACTCTCATGGGTCCTGAACTTATAAATATTACAACCTAAAAGTGAGAAGTGGATTTTTTCTAGATATTATGAAGATGTCAAAGGTTAAATACTTCTTCAATCTCATTCCAATGAAATTATTATTAGGAGATTTTTTAAATTTGATGAAAATATCTCGACCTGTGAGCCTCATTCGACATTTGTGCCATCTTCAACTTACGAGCCATTTTCTCTTCCCAACTTTTATATTAGTGATCATATTATATTTTGTTCTTCAAATGATTATAGTAAGGTTGAAAAACCAAATTTTGTTTCTCACCTCAAGTTGAGTCCATTGAACATGAACATACACCATCACTACCTATTCCTACACAGGTCCATTAAACATGAGAAGAATGTTGCAATCTTTCTAGTGATCCTACAAATCAATGATGTACATGTTCATAGTTATAGCAAACCTCCTCTTTTTTAGCTCAAGTTTTAGAGAATCAATATCCAAAAACATTTGTAGAAGCTTTTGGGCATCAAGATTGGGACACAATAATTAATGGAGAATATCATTCCTTAATGGAGAATGATACTTGGGATATTTTACCTCTTCCAGAAGGAAGAAAACTTGTCATATGTAAATGAGTGTATGTTAGGATATTTAGAAACTTAGGAGTTAGTTAATATCAACTTGGTCTAATGTGTCATTAGGTAAAAGTATTTTTCATAGTGGGTTTCTTTACT
>JASDQU010681568.1:14338-25963 GCA_032191745.1 Picea mariana | reverse complement strand
TCAACTAGTCAAACTGAAGTGTCAACTGAAAGAGAATATTCTCCCCTAAAATATAGGATACTAGATAATGACTAATTATGACTAATAAACAAGGAAAAAACTTAGGAAAAATAAATCCTAGGTTTGTGTGAATTAACTCCAACACCTCTCCCCCCATCCCTATATCTTCTTCTATCTCTCCTCTCTCTCTCTCTCTCACTTGCTCACTTTCTCACTTTCTCAGTCACTTTCTTTCTCCTCCTCTCCTTTTCTCTCTCCCCCCTCTACCCCTTGTTCCATATATCCCTCTTTCCCTTTGTCTCTCCCCACATATTCCCCCACATCTCTCTTTACCTCTATCTCTATCCCCTTCCCCACCTCACCCCCCAATTCCACACTCTCTCTCCCTCCATTTTTCTTTCGTTCCCTCTTTTTTTCTCTCTCTCACACACTCTTCCTCCCCTCCCCTCCCCTCTCTCTCTTTCCCTTACCCATTCTCCCCCCTTCTCTCTTTACCTCTCTCTGCTTGTCTCTCTCTAACTCCTNTTTTCCTTGTTTCCATGTCTCTCTATCCATTAATCTCCCCTATGTCTCTCTTTACCTATTTATACCTTCCTACCTGTTTCTCTCTACCCCATCCCTCTCTCTCTCCATATAACTTTACACCTCTCACTCTCTCTCCCCATATATTTCCTTCTACCCTTCACTCTCTCTCTCTCCTACATTTACCCATGTCTAACCTTCACTCTCTCTTTCTCTCTCTCTCTCCTTCTCTCCCTCTCTCTCTCTCTCTCACTCATTCACTCTCTCCCCTCTCTCTCTTTTCATATATGTCTCTCTCTATACCCCTACCTCTCTCTCCTCTCTCTCTTCCCCTTACCCCTCTTTGTCTCCCACTCCTTCATTCTCTACCCTTATCTCTCTCTCTCTCTCTCCCCCTCTCTCTCTGCCACTCTTAAACCCCCCCCTCTCTTTTCCACTCTTTACCCCCCTCTCTCTCCCTCCATATATTTTTCTCTCTCATCCCCTCTTCCCCTCTCTTTATTCCTCCTTCTATATCCAACTTTCTCTCTCCCCCTCTGTCTCCGAACTCTCTCTCTCTCTCTATTACTCGTTTGATCTCTCCCCCCATTTCACCTCTCTCCTTTTTTCCCTCTCTCTCTCTCTTTCCCTATGATAATATCCCCCTTATCTCTATCTCTCTCCCCATATAAGCCTCTATCCTACTCACTCTTTATCCCCATCCCTCTCCATTTATCTCTCTCCCTCCCAACCTCTCTCTTTCTCTCTCTCACTCACTATCCTTCTCCCCCCTCCCTCCCTCTATATTCTCGTGTCTCTATGACCTTTGTCTCTCTCTCTCTCTCACTCACTTTCTCACTCACTTTATATCTCCCCCTCTCCCTCTCTCTTCCCCCCCTACTACCCCTTGTTCCCTCTCTCCCTCTTTCACTTTGTTTCTCCCCACCCATTCTCCCATACCTCTCTTTACGTCTCTCTCTCCCTTCCTCTCTTTCTCTCTCTCCCCATCCCTACCTCACCCCCTAGTGCCACACTCTCTCTCTACCTCCATTTTTCTTTCCTTCCCTATGTTTTTCTCTCCCTCTCACAATCTTCCTTTCCTTCACATCCCCTTCCCTCTCTATCCCTTCTCCTTTCTCCCCCATTCTCTCTTTACCTCTCTCTCCTCATCTCTCTCTGAATCCCTATATCCTCCCATCTCTCTCTCTCTCTACCCCTATCTCTATCTCACTTTTACTCACAACTTTATCTCTCCCCCCATTTTCAGTTCTCTCCCTTTCTCCTTGTTTCCTTCTCTCTCTATCCCTTAGTCTCTCCCCTCTCTCTCTTTACCTCTTTCTCCCTCCCTTCCTATCTCTCTCTACCCCATCCCTCTCTCTCTCTCTCCATATCACTCTTCATCTCTCTCTCTCTCTCTCCCCTATCTCTCCCTCCCTCCTTTTCTCTCTCATACATTTACACGTGTCTCACACTATCTCTCTCTTTCTCTCTCCCCCCCTCTCTCTCACGTAATCACTCTATCCCCCACAATTTCCCCCCTCTCTCTATTTACATTTATATCTCTCTTTATACCCCCTCAATATTGTGCTCTGTATACCTCTCACTCTCTCTCACTCCCTCCCATCTCTCTTTCTCTCTCTCTCTCTCTCTATCTCTCTCTTCCCCCTACCCCTCTCTCTCTCTCTCCTACCCCCCTTCGCTCTCTCTTCTCTCAATCTCTCTCATTCTATCTCTCTCTCTATCTATCCCTAACTAGTATTCTCTCTCTCCCTCTCCCTATATCTTTCTCTCTCTCTCCCTCTCCGCCCCTCTCTCCCACCACTATCTCTCTATATACTACTCTTTCTCCCCCCCCTTTATCCCTCTATCTATTTCTCTCTCTCATATGATTTTCCCCTCTCTCCCTTCCTCCTTATATACCACCCTTTCTCCCCCTGCCTCTCTCTCTCTCTCCCCTCTAGAACTCTCTCCCTATATACCCCACTATTCATTCCATATCTATCTCTCCATCACTCTCTCCCTCTCTAGGCCCTCTCAATATCACTCCCTCTGATCTAGATTTAGGAGCAGAACGAAATGATTAAAAGATTGAATACAATAAACACAGAGATATGAAGAACAACACAAATATCCAATGAACAATATCTTCTATTGAATAAATGAAATATGATGAAACTATAAAACTGTAGAACTGAAACACTTGCTCGAATGGTGGTAGCTATCTCTTAGAAGAGATGTGGCTGCTACGTGCATCCGTCTGAGAAAAATGATTATAATGAGGCACTAGAGGCCTTTTTAAGATTACTCATGAATTCCAAAACCATATAAATCCAAAAACCTAACCCTAGGATATGAAACGCCAAAAGTTATGTGGGCCCCTATGGGTAAGTCAATACCTCACCTTCCCTGGGTCATAACTTTTGCATACGACCTCAATTTTAGGCGCATGATAGCCCGTTTGAAAGGTGTTTTAGAGAAAAACACATTTCATCGTCAAACTCTAATTTTGTCTATATTTTCACTGTGTTGAGCCAAAAAAACATTGTTTAGGGCCCCAAAATGGCCCTGTAAGTACAACAAGATGTGCGTACACGAAAACATACAAAATAAGCTAGTTGGATTAGGTGGGAAGTGTTGGCCCTCGACCACGTTTTGAGAGAACATTGGTTGTGTTTGACCATTTTTGGGACTTATACAGGCTGATCGAAGATGGAGAGCTCGATGAAGCGGAGATCGTGGGATCTCACTTGTTTTGTGGACCCAACAAGGGGTTCATTAGGGTTTTTGTATTAGGGTTTTGGGATGTCAGCCCACGGGTTTACCCATGTTTAGGCCTTGTCGTAAGGGATGTAAAAGTATATATAGGAAGGAATATAATATAGAAAGCAGTGTGCTTAGTGAAAGCGATGTAATAAATCTGGTTGGCTATGTGGATGGGATGTTTTGGCTTAGTGAAAGTAATTGTAATAGGCCTTGTGAAGACAGACTATGTAAGCCTCTGTTCCTTGACCTAATTTTGAGGAAGGTCGATCTAGTGCCCTGTGAACTGATCACCTATCCAGTGCGAATTTGGCTCTGTGTCATGGTGCCTGTAAGAATATTGAAAGAGACTAATAAATAAGAAGAAGAGTTGGTGGACGTAGCCCCACTCTGGGGTGAACCACATATATCCTATGTTGATGTGCCTTTTGAAATGATTGTTCATGTTGTTTACGTGTTTATCTACTTAGTGCACTGATATTTATATATGTTAGCTATATGTATGGATGCTTAGGGATCTATTGATGGTAAATAAATGCTAGATCTGAGTTAATGCTACGTGCTAAGTGATTGGGAGTGTTTGATCTAATCATTACTACGTTGTTCTGTATTTAGGGTTCAATATGCAATGTGAATGGGATTCATGAACTAATGTATATTGATTAGATAAAGTTCTTTGTTAAGTTTTGTAATCACATATTTATGTCCCGGCTAGGTTGTACACACCAAAATCCTACAACCCCCCCTTCCTCTACCTCGGGTGAGACTTCATCTGCTCATAGGTGTTGCGGAAAGGGTCGGTAGTTAGGGTTTTGTTGGTGCATTGTTGAAGTGTTGAACCTTGGGTCTTCCCCTGTGCCAACAAATGGTTCTATTGCGGTCAAGGAGGAAGTAGCTAGAGCACTTCGCTCTATGTCGGGCTTGGCACAAAAGGAACCCGAGTCAACTAAGATTCAAGTTGGAAAGCTCGCCAAATCCATTTAGTAACTTCAAGCAAGATTAATGGAACTAGAAATCCAAGCAGTGTCGAGAACTCTGCACGAAGTGAGGGATCAAAGGAAATAATATGTTAGGAATGTAGTAGATAGAATTAGGGCATTGGCCTCAGAGTGTAATCAATTAAGTGATCAAAGTGTGTAGACCTATGCACACCTTGCAAAAGATCCAGAGCTGAGGAAATTGGAAGCACATCTCCAAGAGGTTAAGCAACATGCGTCCACCGTGCAAGAACAGATGAAGATGTTTACTGCAGTTGAGAAGATGAAGAGGTCAGAGGAACAATGCCCAGTCTGATAGCGGCTCATCACCATCCAGAGAAGAGTTATGGAAGTTACATAGAGACTCCAACTGGTGTAGGACGAAGTCTACACACTTTTTGAAGAGATCAAGGGACAAGGTTCATAGCTAGAACAAATGATCGTCACAGTGGAACAATGCTGGAAGGGCCTATCACTGATCAAGTAATTCAGTAGTTTACCAAGTAGGAGGTTCTAGTGAAGCAGCATGTCGAGGCAGCTCGAGGTAAGCTCGAGGCCTTCGAAGTAGTTTGCCCAGATCAGACTGACTCAAGACGAGTCACATGTGAGTGTTGGGGGCCTGTTGGCCCTCGACCAAGTTTTGAGAGAAAATTGGTCATGTTTTACCATTTTTGGGACTTCGACAGGCTGGTCGAAGATGAAGTGCCCAACGAAGTGGAGATCTTGGGATCTCACTTGTTTTGTCGACCCACCAAGGGGTTCATTAGGGTTTTGGGTTGTCGTCCCATGAGTTTACCCATGTTTAGGCCTTGTTGTAAGGGATGTAAAAGTATATATAGGAAGGAATGTAATATAGAAAGCAGTGTTCTTAGTGTAAGAGATGTAAGAAATCTAGTTGGGTATGTGCATAGGATGTTTTGGCTTAGTGCAAATAATTGTAAGAGGCTTTGTGCAGACAGATTGTGTAAGGATCTATGCCTTGACCTGATTTTGAGGAAGGTGGATCTAGTGCATTGTGCCCAAATCACCTTTCCAGTGTGAAGTTGGATCTGTGGCTTGGTGGATGTAGCCCCACACTGGGGTGAACCATGCATATCCTGTATTGATGTGCTTTTTGCAATGATTGTCCATGTTGTTTATGTGTTTATCTGCTTAGTGCACTGATCTTTATATATGTTCGCTAGATGTATGTATTATTAGGACTCTATTGATGGTAGATAAATGCTAGATCTCAGTTAATGCTATGTTCTAAGCGATTGGGGGTGTTTGATATGATCATTACTACGTTGTTTTGTATTTAGGGTTTAATCTGCGATGTGAATGGGTTCATGAACTAATGCATATTAATGATCTAAAGTGCTATGTTAAGTGTTTTAATCACATATCTGTGTCACATCTAGGTTGTAGACACCTAAGTCCTACAAACCCCCCTACCTCTACCTCATGTAAGACTTCATCTGCTTCACATGTGTTGTCGAAAGGGTTGGTAGTTAGGGTTTTGTTGGTGCGTTGTTGAAGCATTGAATCCTGGGTATGCCCCTGTTCCAATAGGAAGCCACCAACATCCACCTAGAATATGTGTAGGGCTTCAGACAACCTTGGAAGTGTAGAACCCATAGTTACAAAGAAGTAAAGAAGAACATGTTGAACTAAAACTGTCAAGAGGAGCTAGTTGGAATAGGTGGGTGGCCAGAAATATCCACCTGGATTAGTCCTCCCCCTTTCTGAAGAAATGGTCTCCATTGTGTTGAGTTCCCCCATAAGGTGAGGAAACATCTATTGAATTTGGCCCCGGGTGAGCCACTTTCCATGGTGTAGGAGATTCCCTACCTTCACGACCCGATAAAGTTGGATCCTCTGCTGGCAAGTTCCCTTGACCTGTGTGTCCACTATCTAATTAGTGGATGCCTGTTCCATGAAGTTAGGGTTGAGCTCTTTTGGTATCAGTTGTTCTGCGATCTATGTGGTGTCCAATAATGCTGGAAAATATGGTCGAAGGAGGTCCACATTGAACATTGGGTGCAAGCCAAGGAAGGATGGAGTGATGAGCTAAAAATAATTTCTACCCACAACCGTAGTGATAGTTTAAATCCCATAGAGAACTTGGTGGAGCTTCCAATGGGGCCCTATAATAATCTCCTTCTGCAAATGTAACCAGACTTTGTCTCCAACCTAAAACTAGTGCAGTACCCTATGTTGATTATGGCATTTATTGTACTTACCATTGGCTTTCTAGAAAATATCATGGACCTGTTGGTGGATGTGTTGAATCTGCTCAATGAATCTGCTGGCTTTGTGGGTCTGAGGCTGAACATGGGAAGAGTCTGTCTATGTGGTTTCAAGAGGTAGTGAAACATCAATGGAAGCCAAGGTTTGGAATCCCAACCCCACCTAAAATGGGCTATGTCCAGTGGATCTATGGAGAGACATGTTGTAATTGTGTTGAACATAGGGGATACTCTCATCTCATGTATGTAGATGATTAGAGTTGTACATGCACATTATGTTCACAATCATCCGATTGATGACTTCTATTTGTTTGTCTGTTTGGGTGTGGAAAGTAATGGATTTAATGAGCTTGGTGTCCAACAATGACTAGAGACTTGACCAAAATGTGGTGAGGAACATGTTGTCCCGATCAGAGATGATGGTCTCTGGTATCCCAAAATGGACCCACACACATTCGAAGAAGAGATTGGAGGTATCTTTCACTATGATATTCTTATTGCAGGATGTGAGGATGGCCATCTTCAAAAACCGATCAACGACCACAAATACATGATCATTGCCTTGGTTGGTGGATGTAAGGCCATAAATGTAATCCATCGAGATGGATTCCCAAGGATTCTCAGGAGCATGAAGAGGGGTGTATAAGACTTGATTCTTGATGGTTGGCTTGGAAATGGCATAGGAAGTGCAATATATGATATAATTGTTGACATCCTATCAAAGTTTTGGCCAATAAAAATGTTTCTATAGAACGATCACAATTTTCTCCATGAAAAAATGTCCTGCCATATGACTGTAGTGGGATTCCCAAATTAGCTTTGCACACTTTCTTGTAGGAACACAAATATGGCCCAGATGGCATAACATTCCATCATGAATGTGAAAATCAATGACATTCGCACCTATACCCAAGAGTTTATAGGTGGTGGTGAAGTCTAGATCTTTCTGATAAAGTTAGGGCCACTCAGATGCCTCATGTCCACAAGAATGGACAAAAGTGGTCAGTGCAACCATGGGAGGTTGAACGAGGTAGTCAATGACATGATTTGTGCTCCCTATCTTATGCTTGATGTTGATATGGATATGGTGCAGATAGTTGGACCACTTATGATGGCGGTCGTTCTGCAATTTCCCCTATGTCTGTATGAATTGTAGAGGCTTGTGATTAGTGTGGATGATCATCTCCTTCACTATAATCTAATGTTTTTAGTGACAAAAGACTTGCACAATGGAATACATTTTCTTGTCATAGGTGGGGTATTTCTAGACAATATCTGAGAGTGTCTCACTATGGTATGCCACTGGATGACCATCCTGAGTGAGAAATGCACCTACAACATGGTGAGATGCATCAGTTTCAATCTTGAATGATTATTGTAGATTGGTCAAGGAGAGTATTGGAGTTGAGCATAAATGATGCTTTAGATGATCAAATTCTCATTGTTGTTCCTTTCCCCACATGAAATTTTCCCTACCATCTCCCTTGGTCACTTGGATGAGGGCCCATGAAATATGGGAGAATCCCAACACGAACCCTTGGTAGAAGTTGGTCAGTCCCAAGAAGAAATGAAGCTTCATTAGTGTGGTCGAGGCTGCTTGGTCACATATGACTTGGCTGTTAGCTAGATAAACATGTACCCCATGGTCATCAACAATATAGCCCAAGTATTGGACCATGTTCATGTAAAATGAGCATTTTTCTAGGTTGGCATATAGATTGTGTTGCCGCAGAGTGCTCAAAACATTATGAATATGCCACATGTGCTCCTCCCAAGTTCTTCTAAAGATGAGGATGTCATCCAAATATAAAACCACAAAAGAGTTGGTAAAATGTCTCAATACATCATCGATCAACCTCATGAAAGTGGCTGGTGCATTTGTTAAGCCAAAAGACATGACTAGCCATTCGAAGAGACCTTCTTTAGATTTGAAAAATGTCTTCGATACATCAGTTGGTTTGATGGGAACCCGGTGGTAGCCAGACTTTAGGTCAAGCTTGCTGAAGAAATTTCCCCCCTTGAGTTGGACAAGAAGGTCATCAATCCTAGGAATTGGGTATCAGTTCATTACTTTGATTTTGTTTAATGATCTGTAATCAATGCAAAGTCTCCAGGTCCCGTCCTTGTTTTGCACCAGTATAATTGGGCTTCCACAAGGGGAGGAGTTGGGTATTATGTGCCCATTTTGAAGAATCTCTTATATCTGATGCTTGATTTCATCATTTTACATTAGCTAGCAATGATAAACTGGTCCATTAGGTAGAGGTGCACCCGGGGTTAGATAAATTGGATGCTTGACTTGGAAGTGCATCGGTACCCTGGTGGGTGAGGAGAAGATGTCTATGTAATATTCCACGATCCAGTCCACTTGATTCTGCGACATAGAGAGGTTCTCTATAGAGGCCATGGATGTGGTGGTGACCTTCTTCTTTCTGTGAGCACAGATCACAAAGAAGATGAAATTCTTAGTTTGTGAAATAAGATTACTGCATTTCTTAGCAGAGATTAAAGAAATAGAGGTAGGAGGCACTACCTATGGTATCCTGTACAATTGTATACTCAAAGTAATAATAACACAACAAGGTCTAGACTCATACACAACATGACACTTCCAAAAATATGGTTGTCCTAAAAGAACATCACAAACCTCAAGGGGAGAAATATCACACAATACCTCCTCTTTGAAAGGCTTGATGCTGTAGGGCATATGAAAATGTTGGATGACATGAAGATATCTTACTTGGTGAAGCCAACCGATGGTGTAGGGCTGCATGTGCACTATCGTCAACATGTCCAATTGCTTGATGACCTTTGATAAGACCGAGTTCTTTTGACTGCCACTATCGATAATGAAATGAAGCGGATCCCCTTTTACCCACATATGTGAGTGAAATAGGCATTCCCCTTCCTCTAGTTATTCTGGTTTGCTTGGCTGGAATTTGGTGGTAGCGACAATGGCACTGGGTTCAACATCGATAATCCACTTCCCTCCTTCTAGATTTGATTTAGACTTATAATTATCCTTGGACTCGGATGCCTTTAGCTCGACCACGAGTGACTGCTTGGAGCGACATTCTTTAGTGTTGTGCCAAGGGATTTTATGGTATTCACACCATTTTCCCATGTCCTTCTTCATCTTTTCATTTACCTTCTTGTGTTGTATCTTGGAATGGTTGTCCTGAGAGTGGCCATCTTTTCTTTGTCCCTTGTTGTGTGTTTTGGGGCTGCCTTTTCCCTGCTTCGGCTGTGAGGATTTTGCAGATCCAAAATCTTGCCTCTTTTGCTTAAATTTTCGCTTGATATTGACAACATATCTATAAGTTGTAGCCAACGAGGCAATGTCCAGAAACTCCATTTTTGTTTGAATATATTTATGAAAAAAACTGTGGTATTTGAGCACCATATGTCTCTCAGATTCTTGATACTCAATTTGGTGCAGAGGGTATGGAAAATAATGGTGAAATATGGTATTGTCTAGTCCCTTTCCTGACGCAAGGTGGTCCATATGGTGTACTGGTCCTAGTAGTTTCCAACATGGTAGTATTGTTCTTTAATGGCATCCCATAAGGAATCCCATGTAGGGGCAGCCACAAATATTTCATATTTCTCTATGGACCTTTTCTCCGAGTAAGTATCCCACCAATCCTTAACATGGGGGAAAACCTCGAGGAGTGGAAAAGTAATATTTTCCTTATCAAAAAAATTGTGGACCAAAAAATACCCTTCAAGCATATTCAACCACTTATCTACAACATCTGCATCTACCATTCCTTCAAATAATGGAATATCACAATTTACCTATACCTTGAAGGGGGTTGCATGGCCACTTGATGAAGATGCTTATCCCGTGGGCAACCACCGAAGGATCTGTGCAAAATTATCCATCATTTCGTTCCTTTTTTGTGTGAGGGATTCCTCGAGCAACATTTTAAAAGGATCTCCTGCTCCATCATCTTTTTTCCATTCCCCATGGGTTTTTTTCACGCTTGACATGACCAATCTTGCAACAACTCGATTGGTTCGAGTCCCAACTTATTTTACCCAGATCTTGTTGGGGACATGCACAAAGAAAAATAAATGAAGAGAAAATCGCTCTGATACCACTGATGTAGATTTAGGAGAAAAAAAAAATGATTAATAGACTAAATACAATAAACACAAAGTTATGAAGAACAACACATATATCTAGTTAACAATATATTCTATTGAATAAATTAAATAGAATGAAACTATAAAATTGTAGAATTGAAATAGTTGCTCGAATGGTGGTATCTATCCACTTGCTTGAATTGTGGTAGCTATCTCTGAGAAGAGATGTGGCTGCTACATGCATCCGTTTGAGAAGAATGATTACAATGAGGCTCTAGAGGCCTTTTTATATTACTCATGAATTGAAAAACCCTAGTCATCCAAAACCTAACTCTAGGAGATGAAACACCAAAATTTATGTGGGCCCCTATGGGTAAGTTGGTACCTCAACTTCCCGGGGTTGTAAATTTTTCATACAGACTCCATTTTAGGTGCGTGATATCCCATTGGAAAGTTACTTTAGAGAAATACACATTACGCCATCAAAATCTGACTTTGTTTACAGTTTGACTTTGGCGAGCCAAAAAAACACTGTTTAGGGCCCCAAAACGGTCTTGGAAGTACAAGAAGATGTGTCAACATGAAAAAATACAAAAATAAGCTAGTTGGATTAGGTGGGAGGCCACTAGTATACACTTGGAATATGTGTAGGGGTTCATACATCCCTGGAAGTGTAGAACCCACAATTACAAAGAAGTACAGAAGAACGTGTTGAACTTAAAAATGTCAAGAGGAACTAGCTGGAATAGGTGGGTGACCACCAATATTCACCTAGATCACCCTCCCTCTTTTATTCCCACCTCTCTCTCTCTCTCACACACACACATGCACACACACATTGTCACACACACACACCCCTCCCCCCCACTCTCTCTCTCCCTCCATGGAGAGAGAGAGAGAGAGAGAGAGAGAGAGAGAGAGAGATGGATATAAATAAAGAGAGAGAAGTAAAAAGAGATAAGGGAAGCTAAGAGAGTGGGATAGAGGTAGAGAGAGAGGGGGGCCTAGAGTGGGAGAGAGAGAGGAGGTATATTTGGTTAGATAGGGAGAGGGAAAGAAGGAGAGAGGGA
>JASDQU010681567.1:51116-65530 GCA_032191745.1 Picea mariana | reverse complement strand
GTTGCCATCAATGCCAAAGGGGGAGATTGTTGGCAAATATTTAACAGACAGTGAATTCTTGTCATTGATGGCAAGTACAACAATGAAGATGGCATGAGTACAGAAAGTAATAGATGGGCATTATGAGAAGACATTGCAGAGAAGATTCGAGATTCGAATAAGCTCAGAAGAGATAGTGTAGAGGATTGTTGGAAGATCATCGATGGTAAGATCAGAGTAAGCGAAACAAAGTAAGCTTGAGAGGAGAAGAATTTCTGATCGTTGGATCCCATTCAAAATTCTCGAAAGAAGGAGGACCGTCAGATCTGTTAGTAGACAAGAAGAACGCGCAAAAGAGGAGGACAAATATTAGGCGTCAAATTTAATCATCATTGGATCATGAAGGACCTACACGTTCATTAAAGGGAAAGGAGAAATGGGCTCACAAAATCCTGAAAGAAGGAGGACCATCCATCTTCAGGCAGGACACGTGGCGAAAGATCATCATGTCGCTGACTGGAAAGTCAAAGGAACGGGGTTCCCTAACCTCTTGAATTCACGATAAACGAAATCGTGAAACTATCTTAGCCGTCAGTTCGAGGTTTGTTCTGGATCGTTGATCTGAGCTCCATCTCGGAGCTTCACCTATCGCGACTTGGAGAGGTAAGAAACATAACCATTGAGATCACAATATGTGAAATCGCGATTTAATCCCAGCCGTCAGATCAAGGTGTGTTCTAGACCATTGATCTGATATCCATCTCGGAGATTCGCCTATCACAACTTGGAAAGGTAAGAAACATAACCATCGAAATCGCGATTTAATCCCAGCCATAAGATCAAGGTGTGTTCTGGACCGTTGATTTGAGCTCCTTCTCAGAGCTTTGCCTATCGTGAGTTGGAGAGGTAAGAAATATAACCATCGAAATCGCGATATGAAAAATCCTGATTTAATCCCAGTCGTCAGATCAAGGTGTGGTCTAGACCATTGATCTAAGCTTCATTTAGGATTTTCGCCTATCGCAACTTGGAGTGACAAGGACCTCCATCGAAGGAATCGCGAGATGTGAATTCACGATGAGATCTGGACCATAGATTCATCGAGATCATGGACTGTTGATCTCATCTGCATCTCGGGGTTTCAGGGATCGCGACTTGGAGAGTCGAGATGCCTCATCTCCAGACTCGCGAAATGCGAATTCGCAAAAAGAACTTTTTGCATAAGCGCTTGGTCATGGCCATAGTCATATAGAGGAAGGAGCTAGCACAGAAAATATTTGTATCGGAGCTTCGGAGATCGCGACATGAAGTGTCGAGACACTTGGCCACAGGAATGCCGAAATTATGAAACCTGATTTAAACGAAAGATTAATAAAGTTCATCCAACAGTGCAGATAAACTTGAATATGATCGGAGGGCTACTGTTCTCTCTGACAGTTAATTCATTCGTTACGAATCAGTTAGCAAAACTGATTCATGATTCCTGATCGATTGGCGTTTCAGTTGCTTAGACGATTTTATTTTTCCGAAGAAGATGCGAAGTGTAACTGTGTGGGTGTGGTGCATAAAAGAAAAAGAGACAGACTGTGCATGGTTGGTTGTTCTGGACAAAAAATGAATTAAACTGTAAGAAAGGAATAATCACAGGATGCGCAGTGTGAGATAAAACTCAGAGAAGAGTAACAGATTAGGAAAAGACTTGAAGAAGAGAAGAATGAAAGAACAAGTTGAAGCAGAGTAGAATGACAGAACAAGTTGAAGCAGAGAATATTTGCAGAACAGACAAAGGAAGAGAAGAATTGCAGAATAGTCAGAAGAAGACCAGATTTACAGAATAGAGAAGAAGTGGTAAGAATCGATTTATCTGTGTAGTTGGTTGTTTGATTATTTATTTATATTCCAGGGTGGTTGGGAGGTGTTAGGGAGGACTTTTGTCCTTAGAGGTTTAAGTGGGATCTTGAACACAGGGAGTTGTAGCTTCCATCTGGTTGCAGCCAGAGAAACCAGGGTGGCAGGGTGGTGCAAGGGAGAACAAGTGTTCTCTGTTAGACAGGTTGGAGCTTGTGTAACTAGAAGTTGGTGCTTCCATCCAGTTGGTGCTGGAACATTAAGGGAGTTGGTGCTTCCTTTTAGTTGGTGCTAGAGAAACCAAAGAGTTGGTGCTCTCAAACATGTTGCAGCTTGTAAAACAGAGGTAGCAGTCTCACTTTGATTTGGTGCTCAATTATAGATGATGTACAAAACTTAAAAGACTACCTATCATTTTGAAGAAGAAGAGGTTTTCTCCCTTTATGGGTTTCCTCATGAAAATATGTCTCTGTGTATACCTTATGTGTGACTGAAGCTCATTACTTTTATTGTCCATATGTTGTATAATGTTGATGATCACTTGAAGAAATATTAAGAATGTATTAATAGACTTAAAATTGTTTAAGCACAATAAAAATTGATTCACCCCCCCCCTCTCAGTTGTCTTATTAATTTCAATAGAGCGGGTGATCTCCTTGTTTGAGAAAGCCTTGACAAGATGGATTGTTGAAGGATTGTGTAGCAGTGAAAGGATGCATGACCCTGGAAGGGTGAGTGCAGCAAGGAAGAGGCAACTCAATAATGATACAATGGGATGAATTCTTTCTTGAAGTTGTTCCATTAAATCAAGTAAAGGACTTTCAGCTAAAGTGTGAAGGAATAAATTTGGTTCTTGAAAATAAGAGCACCAGAAGGATAACAAGCCTCAAAAGAAAAGGCAATGAGATTTTTGAAGAATTTTGAATGTACATTGCATTTAATGCATTGAGGAAATAACATAAATAAGGGGGAGGGTAATGTAATTCCCCTAGTTTGCACCCCAATTGTAAATGTACATATGTTTATAGCCTGGTGAGCCAAGATATTATAGGCCATACTGCCTATATAATTATTAGGCCAAAGATCCTAGATGTTAAAAGGCTAGTGAGCCTATCATTGTAAAATGTAATTACACTCAGATATTAATAAACGTACATCATTGTTGCAAAATGACCCAAAAAAAGGGTATGGGGAGATAAATTCCACTAGAAGGGAAAGGGGGTGAATAAGGGTCTAAGGTTAAGGGACTTAATCCCAAGGGAATATTATATTCCTTAAAATTTTAAAGTATAACATATTAATTATACTATGTTCCTAAATAAAGGTAATGAATTACATGAAGGGGAAAAAAGTTAGTTCCTTATGTGTAAAGTTTCACATTAGGGCACATGCATATATAATTTGAGGATATAGTGTAATTCCACATATTTTCTATAGACTATCATTCCTTCATCATTATTTCATCATTCACCATCTGTACGCAGGGCTGGTACTCTGCAACCATACATGTACATGGGAGTTGTTTCTAGACAGTGAGCTAAACAAGCAGGTTTTCAGGCTCATGTGTTATTGAAGAAGTGGGTTGTCAGGCCTGTGTTCTATTGAAGAGGTGGTTTCTCAGGCCCTTGAGCATTCTCTCCAGGTGAGAGAACCGTTGGGAATTGATTCCCAAGGTTCAAATATGCAACTACAGGGGTCTAAGACTCCATGCTCAGCCTATTGTTGAAGCCCCAGAAGGGAAGTGGGGCAGCTGAAGGACTATTGAGAAGAGAAAGGGCACACTTCCTAGGGTGGGACAAGGATGTGGGGGATAAGGGATTGTATGTTGTTTGCTAGAGTTGGCAATTGAATCTGAGTTTTTTTTCTTTTTTCTGAGAGACATTAGCCTATCTTAGGATTTCCTTTTCACTGGTGGAATTTTATCTCTAGCTCAAGGGTGACCCAGTGTTGATAGTTATGAGTAGTGTGGTCTATGTCTAGGAGGAATGTGCAATGTATGCATGTAGTTAGTGTTATTATTCATAAGATAAGTGTCTTTCATGTGCTCATTTTAATTATTGTGTTTGTAATTAGGAGTTATTGTTATGGAATCTTTGTTATAATTTTGTTTATGAATTATTATTGTATGTTGTTATTATTCTGCATGATTCTTTTCATATGCAGAGCATATCAGTAAATCGAACTGGTATCAAAATTCAGAATTTTTGTGTGGCATTGCCTAGTAGGGATTTGGGGATGTTACATTTGATGTGTTAATCATGTTCTTGATGAATGCATGTTACTGTTATATATTGTTAGCCTTTAAATATAACATAATGAATGTATGAATGTCACCCCAACTGGATTATCTACGTAATTAACCCTTCATCACTGACATAATACCAAATGGTGTTTGTGATTCTCATGGTGTCTCGGGTGAGACCTTATTTAGTCTTTAGCTGAGGATTGATATGTCGATGCCTTGGGGTTTTTGTTGGTCAACTCTGGATGAACCCTATGTATTCAACCTCCCAATATTAAGAAGGATGTGTGCAAGAAGGCCAATAGGTCCTAACTATTGTGAAAAAGCAGTATTACTTTAAGTAACATAATGTAAAACTGATTATATTCATTGTTTCAAAATATTACGGTGCATATGATAAAAATGTACACCAGTGATTTAAATATAATATACGACCCATTGCTATGAATATAACATATACACCAGTTCTTAGTAGCAAAAAATGGCATTGAAACATCACCTCAAATATTCGAAATTTAATTATCCTTCATTGCGCATGGTAGTACAGGCCTCGATGCATACGAACTATAAGAGATATGATTAACCATAAAATGAAAGAAACGATCGAGAGCATAATATTTATATGAGAACCACTCCTAGATACAAAAACAGCACGTATCAATACATACACTAACATTAAAAGCACATGTGTTTCATATAACATAAAATAATGAATCGATGTGTAGTAGTTTTAAAAGTATCGGTGTTTTTTTTCTTTCGTGTGCACACCATCCAATGCATTTTTACTAATGAAAGCACTGAAAAAAACCCTCCGCTACAAACTATGCCCACCTAAAAAACTTTAGTTATATGGAACATTCATTAAAAAATCCACTAAAACCTCTATTTGAGTAGTGGAGGTTGTAGCATATTTTTTTAAATATTTTTCCAAATCTTGTAACACTAAAAACTTCCACTACAAGGTGTTTTCCTTGTAGCGTTCCTTACTATTGGCTTTCTAATCAAATGATGTTCAATCTAATTTTCCCCCTTCTCTTTAACTAATTTTTAGTACTCCATTCTACCTCCTTTTATCCAAGATGGTCAACATTTGGCTTAGTGAAACCAAATGAGTAACCAAGGCCTAAATAAAAGGAAGAACAATGTAATACCTCGGTTTTGAGTCCTCAGATTGAGTAATGTATTGTGTTATTTTATAGAAGGACGGAGCACCAAAACAATTAAAAGATGCTGGAGTGCCTAGGATATGTAATGCTTGATCATTATTAATAATAAAATACATTGTTGGTTTCTATATGGACAAGAAGAAGAGTTACAAGGGGATATGATTCCACAAGAGAGGGGGATTAAGGGGCTAAGTCTTTTTATTATTAATTTATTTACCCATAATTGTTTTAATTGAGAGAAGTGGTTACTGAGCTTCGTGGGTGGCTCTTGATTTCCAAGTAAATATATAAACCCATCTTTGGGTTTTTGGGGGGTTCACTCATTGTTCATTGTTCATTGTTCAAACTCTTCAATATGTTCACTCCTCATTCACTCTTTCACTATTTCATTATTCATCATTCATTAATGTTCTTGGTTGGGACATGGGGGAGAAATGCTAAGGAAGGAACTAATTGTTTGTTTTTTGTAGTATTTGTTGGTGTATTTATGCCATGAGTTAATGCCTGCATGTTTGAGATGCATGGGTATGTGTTAAGTTTTGTTCACAAATGTGAATCCTGAGAGTCCCTCCATGGAAATTCTTGATCGGATACACTAGAGACCTGAAAGGAGCTAAAAAACATGAGGGACTGTGTGGCAGAGAAGGGAGTCTATTCTCTTGGGTTGTGCATGTTAGAGAGAAGAGATTTGATGTACTTTGGATTGTTGTCTATTGAGAAACTTGTGTGATCTTGAGTGCTAACTGGTTTGGGACGCTGAGTGACACCCTGGAATTGTCCTCATGGATTCACAGCCTTGGCTCAGGGATGACCTACCATTGAGACTTCGAATAACAACTTCTATGGTTTGGTGGGACATCCTTGGTTTGCAACAGGTTGGTGATTGAATTTGTTTAAGATAATTTCTCTTTGTCATGGTTTCCTTTGCTTGTATATTTATTTCCATTGTGTATTAATAATTATTTCTAAAATTTGTATTTATAATATGCATGCTTGTTGGTTATTGTTGGTCATGGAAAAATATTCATTTATTTTATGTTGTAACATGAATCTTGATTATTGCATGTGACTATTTCATGCTTCTATATTATTTAGATGTTATCAGAGTTTTGAAATCAATTTTCAAGAGTGTTTTGAAGTTGTGTGGCCATCTTATGGGTGGTTGGGTACGTTACATATTGGTATCAGGGATTTTGGTTGAAACACCGAACTAGTATGGGTATAAACAAGTGTGAATTGGGAAGATTCGATGTCACATATTTCAATATATGTGAATTTGGGGGAAAAGGTGGAAAATTGGAGAGAAAATTCCCGAAATTTGTGGAAAAATTCAAGTTTGAAATAATTCAGAATTGCCTGAGAAGTTAATGTATTTGATGTACATATTTGCATATTTGAATTCAACCTAGAAGGTCAAACAAATTTTGTTTTAATGGTTCATGTAGTGCGGGGAAAAGTTTAGATATTCGATGGTTGAGATCATGTTCAATCTCGAGTTCAGTGACCTAGATTCTCCCTTAATAAATTAAAAAATTGATAAAGTTTCAAAGTTTGACAAAGTTATGAGATCAACATTTGAGATTCATTTCAAAGGTTTGGAAAAGGAGGAATATTGATGGTTCGCATTTGTTTTCAGCCATTTGGGAATTTGAAGAAAAGAAACGGTCGATAACATCTTGGTTGGGAGATCAATGGCCCAGATTCACCGGGGTTTTGGCTGAAATTGTATAAGTTTTGGAAATCACCATCTAAGATCATTGATGGACGATGGATCGGGGATCGATGAGTTTAGTGAAGTGTTGAAGTTCATCCAAATGACATCAAAGATCCCTAATGTCCAATGGATCGGGGATCGACAAGTTTTGTGAAGTATTGAAGTTCATCCAAATGACATCAGAGATTGTCGAAGGTTGATGGATCAAGGATAAATGAGTTTGGTGAAGTGTTGAAGTTAGGTCAAACGAAATTTGAGATCACTGATAGCTGATGGATTGGGGATTGACAAATTTAGTGTAAAGTTTGTATTCTTCCAAGAGAAATTGTCGATGGTCGATGGAGAAAAGAAGGTGATGATGTGTCATGCCATGTCAGCATCCATGTGTTATGTCATGTCAGCATCCACTTGTCATGCCACGTCATCCTAATTGATGCCTCAAGATAAATTGTTATGCCATGTCAAAACCCACGTGCCATGCTACATCAACATAGTTTCCACGTTAGCCAACAAAGATGGCTAATGGCCAACAGTTGGGTTGACCGAATTGATAAAATGTTTTCAACAGTCATCGGGGATTGACGATCATTGATGAAACAATGGTCAAGAATCGACTGAAGTGGTAGGGAGTTCCATTCTCTAATGAACATCGTCGATGACCGATGGTCGATGGCTAGGTTGGACCATTTGGAGTTGTGTGCAAATCGGTCGGCGGGGAGTTGGGCCGATGGTCGATGATCAAGTTAGCAATTCGAGAAACTGTTGTGCACAACGAAGGAGATAATCTGTCATCAATAGTTGATGGAGTGTAGATAAATGGTCCAAATTGCTTCTGACTTGAGATCGACTGTGCAGATTTCACTTAGGCAAAATTGTTGCATAGTTTCAAGAAAAGCCAAGTCTAGAACCATTTTTTTATTTTGGTCATAAATGAGGAAAATTAAGTCAAATTGGGATGAAACTTATGGTTTTTTTCCGCAGAGAGGGGATTTACAAAACTTTCAAAAAGGGCCATTGTCTAATTCTGCTTGGATTTGTCAAAAATTTCAAAATAGTGGTTTTTAAATATTTGGGTCTAGATCATTGGCAGAGGTCCAGATTAAGATGAAATTCTTGGGGAGAGTCCAGAAAGAATACATGGAAATAAACCATGAAGGAAATAAATAAATCCTATGGGGATTTGAATGGGGATGTTGAAATAAGCCAAAATCCACTATTTTGGGCCACTTTTTTTTGGATTTTTGAGATTTTCAAAGGAAGAAAAGTGACCTTAGATGAAAAAACTGGAAAATTTTATTTACTCCACATTTTATATAATCATTGATACAAACAATGTTTTTTAGTGAAATGTTTCCTTAATTGCACAGATTGGGAGATAACCAGTTTTGCTAAAAATTCTAAGTCTAGAAAAATGGGTGAAAAAGGACAAAGTTGTAGATTCCATATTGTTGTAGTTTTTGACTGGTGTATCATATTGAAAATATGAGATTTTATAAAAATTCCTTGTTATTATTTTTATCTATGTCTCATATAAAATTTTCTCTAGATATTGACATTTTTTATTATGTAGTTGACATAAGTTGGAATTTCAATAAAATTGCACGAGTGGAGAAATTGCATAAATGGGATGAAAGTGGCTTTTTTGAGAAGCCATAACTCTGAGCTAAAAGATTGGATTGGGGCATGGGTATAGTCATTGAAAATTTTATTCAGATGAGAATAACCTTGAATTATTATAATTTAGATAATGAAGATATATTTCTTCATGAATTGAGCAGAAAAAGGCCATGTAGCATTATTTGAAAATTTTTCTATAATATGCATAATTATAACAAAATGGTTGCTTACACATTTTCAAGAATTAGGGGATATAAACATATCAATTCAAGATAAGAATGCAAATTTAGGACATGGATGAAGGAGAGGGAGCCTTCGATCTTGGTAAAGAAGCCAAAGGTCAAAATATCAATGTTGGTAATGCAGAGACCGAATCAAATGGGCACAAGAGAAGAGGGGAACAAGAAACATTAATACATCATAGACATCATATAATTTCCTGTAGAACTCATAGACATCACTCACCACCTTACTCAACAAGGAAATTTTATGCATCTGAAGACTCCATAAGTAGTCCAAAAATGTCTCATGTTAGACACCAAAGAAGAAGACATGAATTAGACAGTTTGCAAGGATATTTGTTGATCCAGAAGGATACATAATGCTCATAGAGGCCTAGGAAGATCTAGAATGCTCACCTAGGTCCAAGAGGATCCAAAAATGCTCAAACTTTTATGATATCAAATGCTCTTGAAAATGATTTCATTGCATAGAGCTCAATGATGGTTTTCCAACAACGCAAAAATCACCTAAACAGAGTTCGTATGTAAAAGTTATAGCCAATAAAAGTTTTCATCAACAAAGAAAAAAATTCAAATTCAAGGTGACATGTGTCTCCACTGGAGGGGTGAATGGCACAACCGTACAGGTCATACGATGTTGACGTGGAAACACTATAGAGTGCCAGGTGGCACATCGTACAACTGACTGAGCAGGTGACAAGGCGACCATACAGGCATAAGAGGACAAGTCAAATTTTTACACATGGCATAAAAAGCATAGGTGGACCAAAGAGAGGTTTCCACATGGTAGTCTCCCATTGGCCTTCTCTAGTCATGGTTTATCAAAATTTTGGAGGTCGACTTGAGTCGAACCCTTGACCTCAAATATATAAGTATAATGACTTACCATTACGCCAAAACCATGTCACTTAAACACTATTGGCATGAATTTTATTTCAGTTGGTTTGAATTTTAGTTGGTGGGAAAAGTGGGCCGTGGGATAATCCCGGTCCAAGGTTTAGTCAAAATCCAATATAGCTATGCCCAAGAATCGCGGGAGGGCTAACAAACTCTGCCACCAAACATAATTACAACATACTATATATAACAAATATATAGTTCATAAAGATCCAAAGGGGGAGAGGTCTATGAGGTCGAACTAGTGACCTCCTCCCAAGTGTATCAATGCCTTAACCAATGTGTCATGCACACCACTTGTGGCAGAGATTCCGCATAGATAGGTTTTAATGTGAATGCCACTAGTTACCAAAGGTGAAGACCTTGGTCGGGTCTGTGGCCTATTTAAGACTAAGCATGGATATTGATACATACACAAATCCTTAGACAGGTACAAAGTATAAGGTATAGATAGTGCATTGAAGTTCATTCCATGAGTTTCCTAGTCATGATGTTGTCTTGATTTACGTGCTGAGGAGCACTATCTCCAAACATAGGCTTTTTATACTCATTTTTCTCCTTTTCTCGAGAGTAGTATGATGGTGATGTTATTTTTGTGCTAATATTTTATCTATGAAAGTATTAGTCCAAACTTTCATTAATGAGCTCCATAGTGCATCGCTTGGAGTGTAAAGAGGGTAAAATTGAGCCAGTTCAGAATATGGTCAATATTATACTCATTTTTCTTATAATTTCGCAAGGAATTCAATGGAATACTCTATTTTTGAGTTTGAGTGGTGAAAGTGAAGAGTGACTTCAAATTTGTCTTTGTAATTCCATTTTGTATTGTAATTTTGACATTTTATATTATGAAAAGCAGTCTCATTGTTTAAAAGGGAACTTGGATGTGTAGTAAACTCTGTCATCGATGTCGTATTTTGAGTTCTTTTTATTTTCTGTTGCGTTATCTCATTATTCTTCAAGTTATTCATCATTTTATAAGGTTTTTGATAATAAGCACATCATCATGTGTTCTACAAATCACCTCAATACGATCAATAATTATTCTGATTCAAGTTAGATGCTAATATAGGTTTTTAAAGATTAATATTGGTATCTAAGGATTTTCGGATCAAGTGGTATCAAAGCTAGTTTTGACGTGTATTTGCAAGTTTATGAGATGAGGTTCAAGAGTCAAGTTGGTGAATGTGTTTGAAAGATCTCAATATATATCTTTTTTTGTAGAATACAACATGAGTAAAGCTCTCATGAAGTTAAGGATCTAGAAGGACATTAACCGGCAGATTCAAAAGGAGAATTATGAATTAAGGATGAAACTACAATCTCTCGAGGAGGAGAAGAATAAGCTTCAATATTAATTGATATGTCATGAGGAATTCCATAGAGGTATTTTTCATGAGTTAGAAATAAAGTTGTAGAATAAGGATCGTATATTGGCACCACCATTCAGTGAAGCTGGGAATGTAGAGAATGAAAATTATTCGATGCAAGAGAAACTATCTCCTTCAAAAGGTATGATGGAGAAATATGATTCCTCGTATTCTTTTTCTCCCCATCAAGATGGAGAATGCTCAAGGATAGCTGAAGTGAGGAGAAATTCCGATGAAGAGGTCTGTAATGAACCACATAATCACCAAAAAAAAAAAAAAATCTATGACGAAACACCATTGCGTTTAAGCTCAAAGTATAAGAGAAGGTAAGATTTAATTATGTCCATAATGACATTAAACAACAGTCTCATTATGAAAAAATACGAATACTTAGGTGCATGTTTTCATGGAAAGTAGAACTAAAAGCAAACATCACACTAAACATTGGTTTAACTAGATGAAAACCTTCCAATACAACAAATTTTGTACTTGTCACGCCCTGTACACAGTGACTCATAATGTTATCTATTATATTTTATCCTACGTCTGTCTTGGATGAAAATTCTCCATCAATTCTACCATTCCATTCCTTACCTTGTTAGAGAGTTATTCATATAACCAATAATTCTTGTTGTGCTCCTACAATTTTTGGTGAAAGATAGTGCTCAAACGGGTTTTCGGCGATTTTCCAAAGTTTCCTACTAGTCCAAACATTACCGTACTAGAGTCGCTCCCCTGACAATGATTCCTACTATGTTCTTACCATTTGGGAAAAATACAACATTCAATCGGGTTTCAGTGATTACAAGTGCCGAATAAAACCACGGATCTTGTTGTTTTCCGAAAATTCAAAATCCGGAAAGACTATGGGCCTAAAACTTGGGGGTTTCGAGGTTTTGCGAGTACAGAAGCCAAACATCAACAGACAACAACTCCCGAAATTGTGAAAAGTGACCAACATTTCGGGATTTCGGAGTTTGGGATTTTGTGACTACAAAGTCAAACATCAACACGCAACAACTACCGAAATTGTGAAAGTGACCAGCATTTCGGGATTTCGGCGTTCGGGATTTCGTGAGTACAAAGCCAAACATCAACACATGGCAAATTTCAAAATTGCGAAAAGTGACCAGCATTTCGGGATTTCGGAGTTCGGGATTTTGCGGGTACAAAGTCAAACATCAACACACGACAACTCCCGAATTGCGAAAAGTGACTAGCATTTTGGGATTTCGACGTTCGGGATTTCGCGGGTACAAAGTCAAACATCAACACACGACAACTCCCAAAATTGCGAAAAGTGACCAGCATTTCAGGATTTCGGCGTTCGGGATTTCGCGAGTACAAGTGCCCCAACATCTCATGTAACAAACCTCTGAAATGAGAAAAAAAGAGAAGGTTGGACTAGTGCTTCGGAGTTTCAGGGTTCGGAACTTCATGAGTTCAAGTGCTCCAAACTTCTTATGTAACAAACTTCCGAATGCGAAAAGTGGAAAGGTTGGATTAGAAGATTGCAATATCTTCTGTTGAAAAACCAAGGTGATAAATCAGTCAAGATGCAAAGGAAGAGAGTACTCTACTTCTACTGAAATTTTCACATTATCTCAAAATTTCATGATCTTTGTCCTTTACTGGTGTTTTTTCTTTTATTCTGTGAGACAGTAGGTGTAGAAGGATTCAATATCCATCAGAATTCAGAAATTCCAAACTTATGAGTTTTAAACGTATAGACTCTATAAAAGGGTACACCAGGGTAACAGTTTTCTGTAAGGTAATTTCCAAATTCGTCATAGACCTCAACTATGAAAAGGGGTATACCATTCTCAACAAAGAAAGCATAAAAAATCCTCTGATAGGCGTCGATCCTCATGATTGTTCAGCATCTAAAAAAAAAGGGTTTCCATATTTCTTTAACCTTCTGAATTTTGTCATTCTATACACATCTAGTACTTTGTTTGCATGTTGTTAGTGCATGCAAAAAAAATCATACAAAACAGTGAAAGACGTATATGTAGGTAATTATATGAGTATCTCTGTGATCCTTAAGGTTCTTTCTATTTTATATTTCTCTTCAATTCTTAATGTAAGAAACAGGAAATCTTTTTAAGGGGCAAGATTGTTCGGAAATTTAATTCTAGCGATGCATCTACCTGTTTCCTTTCGGCACAAATTTACTCAATTCCTATTTGCTCAGTTTTAGATCTGTTTAATACTTTAGACACAGAAATAAACCTATATCTACATAGATTGGTCTTCTTCACACACACAGAGGATTCTAGCATCTCAACTTCAGATTAAACCTAACCCGTAGATGGATCAGAATTCTTAAACTCAACCCGTATAAAAAAAAAAGAATTTGCCTAGTACTTCCAGATTTCGGGAGGGACCACTCCAGGATTTAGACTGTGATTGTAAATTTAATACCATGATAAATGTCATCCATTGAAATAATTATTTCAAATTTAGAACAATTAGATGCAAAATATCAGTTACACACAAAACATCCGAGAACAGAGAGGGAAAGGTTTACATTAACACAATTAGATATAATCACTCAATAGATACCTGACATCAATCAAACATAGCCATTCAAAATAGAGGGGTAGATCAACATATCTGAATTCCAATCTGCAGGAAGACAAAGGGAACAACCACATTCCTCCCAACCGTAGAACAGGGCAGCCAAATCACTTGCCCAGTTCACCCCCTAGCCTAACCATGAATCCATGAGGGCGAACTTGGAGACTCCTCAGCAATATTCCAAATTTTTCAGCAGTTATCCCCTTGCCTCACACTTGCTCAACAGTGCTTATAATAGCAAGAGGACTTGCAATCCTTTCCCCAGCATACTTGGCAGCGTCCTGCCTCCTCGCATATTCTATTTATCAATTTTTGCCCAGGTCCTTTTCCCTCCTTTGGGGATTTTCACAGCTTTTCTTAATCCCTAATTTTTAGGGGCTTCCAATGGCCAATTCTTGATTTTCCACTTGTAATAATCAACCCGAAGGCAGTTCCAACATGTTCCCCACTCATGGAGTCATGGTCAGCTGATTTTTTAACATGGTTGTTCCATTTGTCCTCCTGCAATTAATATAAATATTCTGTTGTGATACAAGTGTCATAGTCAAATAGTTAGTTGAGTCCAAACAAATCTCTGCCCAATAGTCACAATAATTAAATACAATTATTAAATTCAAAATTCGAAATTTCCATAAATAGCAAAAAAATTCCAGATTCGAATTTGCCAAAAACGGAAATAAATTTCTAGCACACAAAAATAAAAATATTTTATTTTGGGGGGAATGTCACATCCTTTCCCCCTTCAGTAAAACACTTTCC
>JASDQU010681567.1:18657-41794 GCA_032191745.1 Picea mariana | reverse complement strand
CATAGATTTTACCTTCGATTTCTACCACCGAGCACTGGTGGTCAGCTTGTCAACCTTCTATGGTTGCATTTATCCGATGCAGACTTCTACCCATGTCTCCCACTGTCGAGGCTTTTTGCAAATTGTGGACTGCAGTGTTGTTTGTTGCAATTAAACATGGACAGTTCCTCCTTAGATGAGGCTCTCCACACTCCCAACACTTTAATGGCTCGCGGGAGTTGTCCCCAAACTTATTCGTTCCCAGGTGTACCGATTTACCGCTACCTTGCGTATTTGGATGATTGGAGTGAAAATCCTTCCTTGGGAAACTTTTCGTTGCATTGCGATAAGGAGTTGGCTGGTATCCCTTCTTCCGCTGGTGCATTCCATCTTGCTTCTTATCCTTCCAGGTCTTGGGAAACTCTACCCACTATTTATACTGGTCGTAGTACATTCGTGCCTTCTTGAATGCCTCACTCAAGGATTTGGGGTTGTCAAACTCAATTCTATCCTGGTAAGCCTGTGGTAAACAACTTAAGAATCGCTGGATCTTTACCTTGTCCTCCCTGATGTATGGTACGAACCTTAATAGTTCCAGAAACTTATTTATAAGGTCCTCCATTATCATTTGTCCGAGTCGTAATTCGTAAAATTCTTTCATCTTCCTTTCATAATAGCTTTCAGAAAGGTATTGTTTCTTGAAATACTTCTTGAAGTTGAACCATTCCAATTGTTTCTCCTTTAGGCCCTTGGCCAATTTCAGGTCCTGCCACCAAATGCTAACCTTCCCCTTCAGATTGTAGATGGCCATTATGACCTTCATGTTGCTGGAATAGTTGTAGATTTGAAAGTATTTTTTGATTTCCAACAACCATGCCTCGACTTCTTCTCTTGTCCTGGATTCTCCATCAAAACTAGCTGGTTTAATCTTTTTAAATTCTCCTTCAAGGTGGTTTGTTTGTTTTCTTTTTTTGTCTGGTATGGTTTTGTCTTCAGCTGAAGGTGTCCCTTCAGACGAACTGTCTCCTTTTTTTGTTTTTACACCAGAATTCTTAGAGGCCCTCTTGCTGACCTCTTCCTCATGGTTATCATCTTTTGGGCTTTTCTTGGTTACTATACTACGCAGCAGGACTTCATTTATCTCTTGTTGTTCCTACTGTGCCTTCTTCAATTTTTCATTGTCGACCTTGAAGACCTGTAGTTCAACAATAAGGTTCCTCATTGTTTCCAACACCTCCATGGGTGAGCTTCCATCACTGTTCTTTCTCGGATCTCTAGAAGGTCCTTGCTGCGGATTCCCTTCCATCCTGATTTCTGCACCATCTTGAGCTGCCATTATTTAACACAAAATAGAAAAGCTTTCTGTTTGTAATCCACAAGATTTATTAGTTTTTTCATAAATTAGAATATATACTAAGAAATTAATGTGGCCTTCTTCAGGCCTAGTGTTGTAACTTTTGCTCTGATACCATATGTAATGAACCTCATAATCACCAAAAAAAATAAAAATTCTATGACGAAACTCCATTGTGTTTAAGCTCAGAGTATAAGAGAGGGTAAGATTTAATTCTGTCCATAATGACATTAAACAACAGTCTCATTATGAAAAAATACGAATACTTAGGTACATGTTTTCATGGCAAGTAGAACTAAAAGAAAACATCACACTAATAATTGGTTTAACTAGATGAAAACCTTCCAATACAACAAATTGTGTACTTGTCACACCCTGTACACAGTGACTCATAATGTTATCTATTATATTTTATCCTACCTCTATCTCGGATGAAAATTCTCCATCGATTATACCAGTCCATTCCTTACTGTGTTAGAGAGTTATTCATATAACCAATAATTCTTGTTGTGCTCCTACAGTTTTTGGTGAAAGACAGTGCTCAAACGGGTTTTCGACGATTTTCCAGAGTTTCCTACTAGTCCAAACATTACCATACTAGAGTCTCTCCCCTGACAATGATTCCTACTATGTTCTTACCATTTGGGAAAAATATAGCATTCAATCGGGTTTCAGTGATTACAAGTGCCGAACAAAACCACGGATCCCGTTGTTTTCTTAAAATCCAAAATTTGGAAAGACTATGGGCCCAACACTTGGGGGTTTCGGTGTTTCACGAGTACAGAAGCCAAACATCAACACACAACAACTCCCGAAATTGCGAAAAGTGACCAGCATTTCGAGATTTCAGAGTTCGGGATTTCGCGGGTACAAAGTCAAACATCAACACACGACAACTCTTGAAATTGTGAAAAGTGACCAGCATTTCGGGATTTCGATGTTCAGGATTTCGCGAGTACAAAGACAAACATCAACACACGACAACTTCCAAAATTGCGAAAAGTGACCAGCATTTCGGGATTTTGTGGGTACAAAGTCAAACATCAACACATGGCAACTCCCAAAATTGCGAAAAGTGACCAACATTTCAAGATTTCGACGTTCGGGATTTTGTGGGTACAAAGTCAAATATCAACACACGACAACTCCCAAAATTGCAAAAAGTGACCAGCATTTCAGGATTTCGGCGTTCGGGATTTCATGAGTACAAGTGCCCCAACATCTCATGTAACAAACCTCCGAAATGAGAGAAAAAGAGAAGGTTGGACTAGCGCTTTGGGGTTTCATGGTTCAAAACTTCGTGAGTTCAAGTGCTCTAAACTTCTTATGTAACAAACTTCTAAATTCGAAAAGTGGAAAGGTTGGATTAGAAGATTGCAATATCTTCTGTTGAAAAACCAAGGTGATAAATCAGTCAAAACGCAAAGGAAGAGAGTACTCTACTTCTACTGAAATTTTCACATTATCTCAAAATTTCATGATCTTTGTCCTTTACTGGTGTTTTTGCTTTCATTCTGTGAGACAGTATGTGTAGAAGGACTCAATATCCGTCAGAATTCAAAAAGTCCAAACTTATGAGTTTTAAACATATAGAATCTATAAAAGGGTACACCAGGGTAACAGTTTCTGTAAGGTAATTTCCAAATTCGTCATAGACCTCAACTATGAAAAGGGGTAGACCATTCTCAACAAAGAAAGCATAAAAAWTCCTCTRATAGGYGTCRATCCTYMTGATTRTWCARCATMTGAAAAAAAAGGGGTTTCYAKAKTTCTTTAACCTTYSRAATTTTGTCATTCTATACACATCTAGTACTTTGTTTGCATGTTGTTAGTGCATGCAAAAAAATTCATACAAAACAGTGAAAGATGTATATGTAGGTAATTATATGAGTATCCCTGTGATCCTTAAGGTTCTTGATATTTCATATTTCTCTTCAATTCTTAATGTAAGAAACAGGAAATCTCTTTAAGGGGCAAGATTGTTGGAAAATTTAATTCTAGCGATGCATCTACCTGTTTCCTTTCGGCACAAATTTACTCAATTTCGATTTGCTCAGTTTTAGATCTATTTAATACTTTAGACACAGAAATAAACCTATATCTACACAGATTGGTATTCTTCACACACACAGAGTATCCTAGCATCTCAACTTCAGATTAAACCTAACCCGTAGATGGATCGAAATTCTTAAACTCAACTCATATAAAAAAAAAGAATTTGCCTAGTACTTCCAGATTTCAGGAGGGACCACTCCAGAATTTAGACTGTGATTGTAAATTTAATACCATGATAAATTTCATCCATTGAAAGAGTTATTTCAAATTTAGAACAATTAGATGCAAAATATCAGTTACACACAAAACATCCGAGTACAGAAAGGGAAAGGTTTACATTAACGCAATTAGATATAATCACTCAACAGATACCTGACATCAATCAAAAATAGCCATTCAAAATAGAGAGGGGTAGATCAACATATCTGAATTCCAATCCGCGGGAAGACAAAGGGAACAACCACGTTCCTCCCAACCGTAGAACAGGGCAGCCAAATCACTTGCCCAGTTCACCCCCTAGCCTGACCATGAATCCATGAGGGCGAACTTGGAGACTCCTTAGAAATATTCCAAATTTTTCAGCAGTTATCCCCTTGCCTCACACTTGCTCAGCAGTGCTCATAAAAGCAAGAGGACTCGCAATCCTTTCCCCAACATACTTGGCAGCGTCCTGCCTCCTCGCATATGCTATTTATCAATTTTTTCCCAGGTCTTTTTCCCTCCTTTGGGGATTTTCACATCTTTTCTTAATCCCTGATTTTCAGGGGCTTCCAGTGGCCAAATCTATGATTTACCACTTGTAATAATCATCCCAGAGGTAGTTTCAACATGTTCCCCACTCAAGGAGTCATGGTCAGCTGATTTTTTAACATGGTTGTTCCATTTGTCCTCCTGCAATTAATATAAATATTTTGTTGTGATACAAGTGTCATAGTCAAATAGTTAGTTGAGTCCAAACAGATCTCTGCCCAACAGTCACAATAACTAAATACAATTATTAAATTCGAAATTCGAAATTGCCATAAATGGCAAAAATTTTCCAGATTCAAATTTGACAAAAACGGAAATAAATTTCTAGCACACAAAAATAAAAATATTTTATTTTTGGGGGATGTCACATCCTTTCCCCCTTCAGTAAAACACTTTCCTCAGTGTTCATTCCTTTCCTGGAACAGGATTGGATGAGATTTCCGCAAATCTCCCTCCAATTCCCAAGTGGCCTCCTCAGGACTAAAGTGGTTCCATTGCACCTTTTCCTGAGCGAAGGCTCTGTTCCGAAGTGCTATTTCTCTCCGGTCCAGAATGCACAGGGGTTCCACCTGGAACTCACCTTCGGGTTCCACCTATATCAAGTTCCAATCAATCATATGAGTAGGATCATGAATATAACTTTTCAACAAAGAAACATGAAATACATTATGAATTCTTAGATTAGCTGGAAGTGCAAGTTGATATGCTACGGGTCTAATTCGAGCTAGTATCTCGAAGGGCCCACAAAACCTGGGTGCCAAATTGGCACAGTTCCCCAACTTCAGCGAGCTTTTTCGGGCTTTGACCTTCAAGTAACCATGGTCTCCCACTTGAAATTCCAATTGTCTTCTTTTTTTATCCGCATAGATCTTCTGTCTGTCCTGTGCTTCTTTCAAGTTCTGTTGTACCTTCCTTACCATGTTCTCCATTTCTTGGAGCATCTCTGGTCCAACCATGAGTCTATCAGCCGGGTTATCTCAACTAACTGGAGTTGTACATTTTTTGCCATACAGTATTTTGAAATGGCTCAACTTAGCTGAAGTTTGGTACCCATTGTTATATGCAAATTCTACCAAGTGTAGGTAGTCTTCCCATTTGTTCATCTTTGTTCTTACATACATGCGGAGCATATCCTCTATGATTTGGTTTGTCCTTTCGGTCTGTCCATCCATTTGTGGATGATTACTCGTACTGAAATTCAAATTAGTATTTAGCCCTGTAAACAATTCCTTCCAAAAAGCGGATGTGAATTTTACGTCTCTATCTGAAATCACCATTTTCGGAATACCATGCAGTCTAAAAATTTCTTTCATGAATATTTCAGCAATATTAATAGCTTTAAAAGTAGACTTTACTGGAATAAAGTGTGCAGACTTACTGAGTTTATCGATTACAACCATGATTGAATCTCTGATTTGCCACTTGTAATAATCAGCCCAGAGGTAGTTCCAACATGTTCCCCACTCATGGAGTCATGGTCAGCTGATTTTTTAACATGGTTGGTTCATTTGTCCTCCTGCAATTAATATAAATATTCTGTTGTGATACAAGTGTCATAGTCAAATAATTAGCTGAGTCCAAACAAATCTCTGCCCAACAATCACAATAATTAAATACAATTATTAAATTCAAAATTCGAAATTGTCATAAATAGCAAAAATTTTCCAGATTTGAATTTGCCAAAAATGGAAATAAATTTCCAGCACACAAAAATAAAAATATTTTATTTTGGGGGGATGTCACAAGGTCCTTCATAAGAAGTTAGTCTTACCTTCTAGCCCAGGAAAATGTAACATATGTAAGACATATCCAGGAAGAGATGTGCATTCTAAATAGGGTGTGAATACATTTCCCACTAGTAAGATTGGTATATGGTCTATGTATCCATGTGCTTCCTATGGAACTAGTAACCATAATATGGAGAAATGTCAAAGAAGACAATACGTGCGAGAAAATCCATCTAAGAAGAAGGACAAAGGAAAAATTCATTTCCCAAGACAAAGGAAAAGGGGGGATGGCAAGAAGGGATCACGGTTCCAAGATGGGAACAAGAAACTCTTCTCTTACTATGGTAAATGTGGAAATCAGATAGATAAGTGTTGAATTATTTATGAACACTTATGTCTGAAGCAGAACTGTAATGATGAAAAGGCATCTACAAGAAGATGGGAAACAACTACAAGTGAAGTTAATAGTCTTTTTGAAAGGTTCAAGAAATAATACTTTTTAATGGTTGGTCTTAATAGTGTGACATATGAAGACATCAAGGTATGGTTTGTGGATAGTGGCTCATCTCACCACATGATAGGGATGAGATCAATATTATTGACTCTCTTAGAGATCGACACACACTGCTATGTAGGATATGGAACTAACACCAAACCAACAATAAGAGGGTTTGGATATTTAACATTCCATCTCGAGTCAGGATGATTTCTGGGAATATAACATATGTTATATGTTCCATATTTGAAAGTAAATCTACTCTTAGTTTCAACTTTTGAAGATGAAGCATATGTAGACGCATTATAGGATGGACAAGTGCTTTTGTATTCAAGGGAATCTACTCAAGACACAACAATAGTTCTTGGTGTTCGAAAAGAGAGGTTATATAGGTTACTTGGAAGACCTATAATTCAGTCTAATGGTTTCTTGGATTTAGCATCAGATTCTACGTCAAAGTCAATGTTTGATTCAACATTAGCATTAGAGGCATTGTTTGATATAGGAAGCTATGAGACTCCCTCCAGTACTAGGGGAAGAATGTTTACATGAATAAAACCATCTATCATAAAATATTTCATTGTAAATATGTATATTTGTAAAAATTTCAAGTTAATATGCATATGTTGATACCTTATAAATCTATTTCTCTTGTTGTATTAGAAGGCTTGTAAGCCACTCATTAAAGAATGTTAAGAGTGAGAGGATTCTTGTAAGATTTATGTATATCCTACTTATACATTTTAAGAGTGAAAGGAATATTGTAAAGGTTTCTATATATCCACCTTATTCCAGAGTGAGAGAAGTCTCATAGGGATTTCTATATAGCGTCTCTTTGAAAACTTGTAAGAGTGAGAGGGATCTTATAGAGATTTTAAGCCTTTCGAGAACAATGAAGATAAAAGTAATTTCCTTGTTATCAGCTAAGAACTATATATGGATCAAATTGTCTTAGACAACATTCTTATTCTGAAGTACTAAAAGGGAAGGAATAGAAGGATGTAGGAAGTTGGAACATGTAGATCGAGAGGGGAAAGAGCATCATAGTAATGTAAATATTCCTAGAGATGGTAGATATAAGAGGTATATACTTGTAAATATGTATGTTATAAGCATCTCCAAGATATTATGTCATGTTCATGTAGATGTATACCTTGAGAAAAAGCAAGTTAAACAATACAAATGTATACAAAGAATATATATAGAGTTTCTTTCGAGGAAGGAGAGAGGAAATGAATAGGGAGTTCATTTAGAGACTCCTCCATATACATCAGTAGTATATGAATAGTGAATCCAAGATGAGAAAGGAATAGATCAACATTCAACTTGGTTTTATTATTGTTGAGATAGACTATCTTCAACAGAGAAGGAGATGGGAGTGGATTTTGAGTACAAGATTCAAATTTGGATAATACAAATATTTTGTGAGAAGAATTTTGTTATGAAGGAATCTATGAGCCATAACCAAAGTTATATTTAATTAGCATCAGTTTCCAAAGAGCCAGAGTCAAATCCATATTCCATAGAAGAAGGAAGAAGTACACTGATCTAGTGTCCAAGATCCAAGATGAAAATTTAGTCCCAAAATATTCAGCAAGGTGGAAGAGTGAAAGAAGATTTATCATCACTAAGTTACTAAATAAGAACATTTCAGTAAGGTGGAAGAGTGAAGAAGAGTTATCATCACTAAGTTGTTGAAATATTCATACTTTTGGAGGGCCAAAAGTTCTTTAGTGGGAAGGTATGATCTTGGAGGATCTGAAATGCTCATAGAGGTCCAAAAAGATCCAGAATGCTCACTGTTGGGCTCTAAAGATGTCCTAAAAAAAACCTTAGTTTAACATTAATTTATCAACCTGAGGATTCGTCTTCTATTTCAAGAATATCAGCAAAGTCTATGCAGATAGCTCATAGCGGCTAAAATCGCGTAGTTAAAGAAAATCTGATTTTATCAACAATCAAGTTCCTCACATATTCATTAAGTTTCTAAAGCTAAGATCCTACTAAACATGATTGAAATCTGATCTACAATGTACTATGAATTGAAGTCATGAATTAAATTGTTGAATTGATCTAATTAAGGATCAAGAATTGAATCTGATATTAAAGGCATGAATTGATCTAATTTAAGAAACAAGAATTGAATCTATGAAAACAAGATGACCTATTGATGACTATCTAATTTGATGGAAAGGAATAACCGAATACTGTAAATTGAGGCAGAACAATAATTGAACAACAACTGCTAACTAAGTAGAAGGAACAGAAAACGCTAATTAAGCGAAAGGAACAACAAATGCTAACTTAATAGAAAGGAACAACAATTGCTAATTTAATTGAAAGGAACAACGGATGTGAAAATGAGAGGAACTGTCAAGCAGTAAACTACAACAAACGAAATTTGGAATAGCAATCAACAACATTCAAAGGAAAACATCTATCTTTTATAGGAAAACAATATCAGAACATTGACACGCTTATGCATTATCTTTAACGATGATAAAGAGGATTTAAAATTTGAAACAGAAGTCAAACTGATAAAATACAGATTAAGACAGTAACTCCTTCAAAATGAGCCCTCGGTCCTCAAAAGCACTGCTACTAGAAACTCAGTATACGAAAATTATGGAAACGTTCAAAACCTTTATTAACTCCATAATTAAAACGACATTTACAGAATCTATTTGCATAGAGCAATTATAAATTCTAAATTCTTAGATATAATTCTTCTATTATTCTTTCTAGGATTCACTACTCTTTATATATTACAAAATATGGGTAAATAAAGCTATCCTGAGGATCGAGATATCCTCAGGATTGCTATTACTATTTTTGAAGTTTACAAAATAGAGAACTAATATCTCTTGAAACTACTTCGCGCTCCATATATTTAGCCTCCAATAGCTTGCGCATCTTCGAAATCTCTTCTGCTATTGTGAGTTCACCAAGTTTTACCCATTCTTGTAACAAAATCAAACAATTCCAACCATAGTTTAAAATTTATGAAATTCAACTCAATGATAGTTCTAGAAGACATTTTAGTCATTTCCTATCCTATTTTATTCCTAAGTAACAAAAAAGTCAGTCAAGATGATGTCATAAACTCATGAAAATGAGGAGAATATTTGTAACTTTTCATAACCCAACATACCCCCCAGCTTACCTTCTTGCATGTCCTCCTACAAGATAATTTCTTACATGTAGAGCAGTGATGTTGTAAGGAGGAAACTTTGGTTCACCAGGTGCCCTGAATCCATTTTTTCTTCTGAGTTCTCTGAAAGCAGTGTCTTCCCTCTTTTTATTAAATTGATAATCTCTCTAGTAATCCTATAGAGGAAACCATATAAGAGGGGGATTATATATACACCCAATCCAGGAAAGTCCTTCCTCCTGTATCATTCCAGCAATATATTTCTATTCTGAATGTGGATGCAAAGAATTTCTTGAAACCGAAGGGCTCTCTAATCTTTACTTCAACTAGGGAGACATCCCACCTTAACAGGGAGCCAACAAGAGCTTCTTCTTTGAGTTCCCTAAAGTAGGCTATGCCTGATCATATAACCTATTGATGAATAGGGCCTAAAGAGCTTCTCACTCCTTCCCTTTTCATGAATTTCCTATGTCGCATGATAGCTGGAAAAGACTTTGGTGGTTCCCCCCTGACCCAGAGATCTAACCCAGTTTCTCTCTTCATGAAAGTTTTGTGGGCCTTGGCCCACCTGACTTTATTTTTAGTGAAGGATATGAACTCTTGAAATTGGATGTCCCCAATAAAGGGACTAGGATTATCTCTGTTGTTGTCTTCCAAAATGAAATTATGAAAGTACAGTTCACACAGGAAATATTGTACTTTCTCTTCTTTCTCCCTAAAATAAGACACAAACTCGGAGATAGTAGTGAATTTAATCGGTTTACCTGCTCGAATAGCTTTCACCCTCAACAACAGGTAGCGCTCTAATAAAAACATAGTATAATTGGTAGTAGCAGCTCTACAATCTATTGCATCAGTGTAGATATCACAAATCACTTTGATTTGCTCCAAATATTTTTCCAATTGTCCTTGTACCTTCTTTGTCTTCCCTTGAGTCTTAGTCAGCTCAGCATACGTCTTATTTTCCGTCGCTGACATGGTTTTGAGTTTTTTAACAACTCTTGAGTGGTCTGTCATGGTCACCATTTCATCTCTGGTCTGGGTCAAGGCCTGTTGGGCTTGTACCAGTTCTGCTTCTAGTCTTTCAATGATGGCACTTTGATCCTAAAACTGAGATACCTCTTCAATCTGACAGGTTGCTTCATTCATTACTGGAATTACTTTCTAGTTTTTTTCATCTATGGTCTCTAGAGCAATGGGAATTACTCCCTTAGTTTGAGAGCAGTTGTTCCCTCTAGAATTTCTAGTTGAGCCTCTGTTTCATATGCTCCCAAAGGAATTTCCTCTTCATTTTGAATAGCTACCCCTTATGTTGTTGTAGTCTTAGTCTGAAGTTCCATTTATATTGTTTCTTCAAGGATATGCAACTCTGTCTGTGTTCCTATAAAACTTGTTTGGACTTCCCTCCTAAGAAGAGGGTTCCTTCCCTGTGCTCTATGTCTTTTGCTATTCTTTATTTCATGGAACTTATCAGCTTGCTCTAGTTCTTTTCTTAGTTCCTTGATAATTTTCTTAAGATTGCCAACTTTTTGCTTTAACACTTTAATACTTTTAACCCTTCTCTTCAACAACTTGTTCTCATGTTTTAACTTTCTAATTTTGTTGTGGATTTTGCTTGATTTCTGTTTCTGTGAGCTGTTAGGATTTTCCTCACCTTGATCTATCAATAGTGGCTCTTCTTCTTTCTCTACCAGGGTATTTACCTCAGTATGAGGTTTTTCTTGTGCTTCATCATCTGGGAGTGACATCTTAGTGTCAGGAAATCTTCAGCAGGGTTCGAAGGAGAGGTTGGCGCTTGGATTTCTTCTGGCATGATTGTGTCTCTACTAATTGAGGTCCCTAAAATCCCTAAAACCTTAGCTATCTCTACCTCATATCTTTTCAAAAATTGTTCTGTGAGGTGTCCCAATGCTGGTTGGGTATCTTCCTGATTGTTTCCTTGTGGTTTTTGTTCTATCTTCTCAATTCCCTTAACATCTCCCTGTAAGGGCTTCTCTGTTATGTCCTGAATTTCTTCAAGTTGTTCTATTGTAATTTTGAATTTCTTCAGGCTGTTTTGTTGTATCCTGAATTTCTTCAGGTTGTTCTATTGTATCCTAAATTTCTTCATGACATCTTATCCATTCGGTTCTTCTTTTCCCTTCAATGGGATATTTAGGAGCATCCATTTCTCTTTTTCTCTTCCTCATTGATGCCTCTGCTTGTGAGACCTGAGTCTCTACAAATTGGACGGGGTCTGCCTCAACTTCAGGTTGAGGAGGTGGAACTTCCATTTGGGCAACAAGTTCCCCTTCATGTGCTACTTCAATTCCTTGGGTTGTGTCTTCATGGTGTAATTCAGGTTTCTCTAATTGTAAGGGCCTATTGGCCTCAATAACATCCCCCCAAGTCATTTGAGTTTGACTTAGGGACTTATTTACTATCATTTTTACCAATCCATGGTGGTTGATGATGGTAAAGGGATATTTTTCCTTCTGTGTTCTTATAGCAACCTCATGTAACATAGCATTTAGAAAAAATGGTAAATTGATTACTAACCGTTGTTTGAGCGTAGCTAGTAGTTTGAGGTGGCGTGGGAGGATCACATCATATCTTCCGTCGCAGGTGATATATATTTGTATGACACTTACCAGATCTTTCCAGGGTTCATTGAGAGTGATGGGGTTAAGTCCCTTTCCCTTTTTATCCAATTCCTCTCCAGGGTCTACGAAGGATTCTACAGCTTCTTTAAGCATTGTATATCTTCCAAACCATTGTATTCATGTATTAGGAAGGCCTGTAACCTCTGCTACGATTTCCTGAGTGACTGGAATTCATATATCTTGAACCATGGAGGTCTCTCCCTGCAAGTTCTGAAATAATTCAATCGTGATGTCTGTATCGTATCTCTGCAACCGATTGAAGTACTCCATCCACCCCAGATGGTGTAGGATTTTTCTTGCATGCTTAGTTACCTATAAGAGTGTTGGTTCCCGTCGCACACTTTGGCCTACCATATTTTTGTAAGCAGGTGAGGACAACTAACCTTCCTTGTTGCAGCTTAACTCAACCATATTTTTGAAAACAAAATTCATAGAAAATATAGAACGACATTGTGTGTATATAGAAAAATGTGCATTTTCGTAATTACTGCATTCATTGGAATCTATCGGTAAATGTGTCGGGCATCTTACCCCCCATAAATGCAAAGGTCGGCCTCGACCATCAAACGTACGAGTGTAATAATGGTGGGGAGTGACTGTGAGGTGCAATTGTTATGCCGTCTCTGCCGCTGGAAAAGACAATCATTAATAACTTTCAATCAAGCACTTTAACGGTACTTAACGATAATCATCACTTTGTGTGGGAAATTCAGATTAGTATACCCATGGTAAAAACCCTTTGAGGAAAAAGATTCAGAATGATTTTAAATTTGTTCACATGTTTAAAATTTTTCACATATCATAACGTTGTTACTCTCCCCATTTCTATTTTATTAGATATATTTGGAATGATAGCCTCAATGTTTAGAAAATGAAATCTCAAAACACACTAAAACTTGGCATATTTAAGGTATACTTGGATACCACAGGCAGAGCCACTGCTGCCAGCAGGCGTCCATAGCCTCGACATGGTTGCATTTTAACCCATAGATGAGCCTGTATCCTTAACAAATGATTTGAATTGTCTTTTCCAAGGAAGGTCGTTATCTTGGTTTGGTAGCCAGGGGATGATAATGCCACTCACTAGATTGTAACCGAAGTGAACAAGTCGACTCGTGATGATATCTCTTATCCTTTGACGAAAAAAATGCCAAAGGCCATTGCCCTGGTGTGGTAGCCATAAAGGGAATGTCACTTATGTTATTATCTGATGAACGTGGTAGTTTGGCTCGTGATGAGACCCCTTATTCTTTATGGAAAAATATTATTACTTTGTTAAAAAAATCTTTTCTTTGATTTTATTTTTTATTTTTTATTTTTTAGAGCTCTATCAAGGGAGGCTCATGTACTCCTTAAGAGTGAGGGATGGCGTAAGAAGTGTAAGAATGCCAAGTAAGAATTCATTCAAGATTCCTTATTATGATATGAAAGCAATTATCATTCAAGTATATGTAGATATATGAGGGAAAGAAACGAATTATGGTGGTTAATGAATTGTGAACAATTTTTAAAAGGATTCAGAGAAATTAATCCAGAAATAGTTTATTAAGGTATGTTAAATGATCCACACCAAATGACAGATTAGAGCTAGTGCTGAAGAGAAGGAATCAGTGAAGGTCATACCCAAAGGAGTTACTGACATAATCAATGGCATGTTTTAAGGAAGAAGCCACAATAAAAAATCGTGAAAGGAACAATAAAGGAACAACAATCGTTCTTTTTAAAAGTAACGGCAACGGTTTGCAAAGGAAACAACGATCGTACGAAAGTAACATCAATTGTTCTTTTTAAAGGAATGACAATCGTTTTGTTTTGAGTGAACAATATTACATATGAAGGGAACAATAGTCGTTATTTTCAAGGGAATGACAATTGTTTCGTTTTGAGTGAACAATATTACGTACAAAGGGAACAATAGTCGTTCTTTTCAAAGGAATGAAAATCGTTTTGTTCTGAGTGAATAGTAGTGATGATCATCCATATAATTAAGTGATTAAAACTCCCACGGGCATTTGTTCAGTGAATCTATAATTGATTAGTCATCAACTAAATTCATTCAATTATTATGGGTAAGTTTATGCAATAATCGAAGTATTAGATGGTCTATAAGCATGTTCATTTTCTTGTAAAGACAAGGGTTATATTTGCTTAGTTTTTGCAACGCGGGATAAAGGTAAAGAACATAAAAGAGTGTTTAATTATATTCATTATAGTCATCTCTTCTGGTTTGTATTTTCTCAAATGACTTTCCTATAAAAAGAAGAGCTAAAAACTCAATCAAATCTGTAAAAAAAACTATATACAATATATACAGTAAAAAAAATTCATCATTTATGGAGTTGAGGTTGTTGGGTTACCTTCCCAGCCAGCCAAAATATGAATAGTAGGGTCCTTACTTACTTCTTGGTAGAAGGATTATTTTGAAGGCGGTTGATGGTAAAGTCGTAGTCAGTGTCCATTGACTAGAAAGGGAGACCTAGACCCGTCGATGGTAATTAAAGTGACAGTGCCATTATCATGAACTTCATTAATTTCATATGGTCCCAACCACCTTGTCTGTAATTTTCCAGGGAAATCCTAAAATATGGAATCATAGAGGAGCGCCCAATCACCTTTCTAGAAAGATTTCTTCTTGATATGTTTATCGTGCCAGTTCGATCTCTATTGTTGAATGACAGTTGTGTGCTCCAAGGTGGACATGCGTGCTTCATCCAATCCATTAAGCTGTTGTAGGAATTTTTTATGTGCCTCTATGAGATTCAGTCCAATCTCCTGGGCCATCCTTAGAGTCTTAATCTCAAATTCGATTGGAAAGATAGTTTATTTACCATATACTAAATGATAAGTAGAGTAGCCAATGGTGTTACGCCATGTTGTGCGATAAGCCCATAAGGAATTTGGGAGCTCAGTAGCCCAATTCTATCGATTTGTTGAGACCATTTTTCGTCAAAATTGCCTCTAAAACTTTATTGGTGCTTTCTACCTATCTGTTTTCCTGTGGATGGTATGGGGAAGCAACTCTGTGCTTAATATGATAATTTTCCAGGGTGGTCATGATTCTATGAGCTGTAAATTGTGACCCCCCATCAATGATTACTTCCTTGGGTAGTCCATAGCATACAAATAATTTGAAAAGAAATTTGATGACTACTTCCTCTACTGCATTTGGTAAGGCTTCTTCCTCTACCCATTTGATCATGTAGTCCATTGCAACTAGAATATAGGCCTTCTGATTTAACTTCGGATTGAAGGGGGCAACGAAGTCTAGTGCCCATCTCTCGAATCATTCTGCGACTACTTGTGATTTCAGAGGCATTTCATCAGCCTGACCTAGTTTTCCCATCCGTTGACAGTTGTCGCAGGTATGGACATATTTATTCGCATATCTAAATATTGTGGGCCAATAGTAGCCCATTTGTAAAATTTTATGTCCAGTCCTGCGATCTGCAAAATGCCTGCCATAGGGTTTTTCATGTCATGCCTTCAATATGTCATAGATCTTGTCATCTCGTACACATCTGCGGATCTGGAAATCAGCCCCTGTGTGGAAGAGATATCCATTGATCCAAGTGAATCGTCTGCTATGCTGGAAGATTAGTTTTCTTTCCCTTGATGATGTATGTGCTGGTAATTTCTCCGCTGCCAGGTAATTTGCCACATCAGCGTACCAGGGTGGTTTAGAAGTGACGAAAAATAGATGGTCATCTGGAAATTGATCTTCAACTTTCAAGAAGTCATCTGTTTTGGGTGTGCAGGATAGGAAGTTTGAAACACAATTTTCTCTTCCAGGTCGATCTTTGATGGTGATGTCAAATTCCTGCAATAGCAATAACCATCGAGTGACCTGTCCATTAGTAATAGGTTTATTAGCTAGATATTTAATAGCAGAATGATCAGTATACAAAATAACTGGATAGATTGTTATCTAATGACGAAATTTATTGATGGCATGTATAACAACTATTTTTTTTTTTTCTGTTACTGTATAATTAGATTCAACGGGAGTGATATTCTTGCTAATAAAATAAATAGCATATGGTTTCTTGTCTTCTTCCTGTCCAAGGACAGCGCCTATGGAAATATCCAATGCATCGGTGGAGATGTGAAATGGTATTTTCCAATTTGGTCCACTTAACATCGATGTTGTCGAGATCAACTTCTTGAGTCCTACAAATGACACATCACACTTGTCAGACCACTGAAACTCCACATTACCAGTTAAAGTATATAAAGGTGCAGTGGTTCTTGCAAAATTTTCCATGAATCTGTGATAGTATCCTGAAGCGCCAAGGAAACTACGTACCTCAGTTTGTGTGTGTGGTGTAGGTAGATTGAGAATTACCTCTATTTTTGCTATATCTACCCTAATTCCATCTGCAAAAATATAATTCCCTAGCACCACACCTTCTGTCATCATCATGTGACATTTCTCATGGCTTAAACATAACCTGGTAGCGATGCATCGTTCCAATACCTTTTCCAGATTGTCCAGAGATTGATCAAAGTCGTCACCATAGGGTGTGAAATCATCCATGTAAACTTCAAGACCTTCAATAATTAGGTCGTTGAATATGCTCAGAATTTCCCTCTAGAATGTGGCTAGACCATTACATAGTCCAAAGGGAAATACTCTGTATGCAAAGGTACTCCAGGGACATGTAAATGTGGTTTTATCTTGATCTTCTAGGGCAATCTGGATCTGATTGTAGGCACTAAAGCCATCTAAGAAAGAAAATAATTTCTTCCCCGCTAAAGTATCCAGGACCTAATTGATGAAAGGTAAGGGGAAGTGGTTCTTTTGGGTGGCTTTGTTAAGTTCCCTGTAGTCTACACAAATTTTCCATTTTCCATTTTTCTTCGAGACGATTACTAGTGGGGAGACCCACCGACTATCTGAGATAGGATATATAAAATCTATGTCCAACAGCTTTTGTAATTCTTCTTTGAAAATATCCCTCAGATGGGGATTCAATATTTTTTCGGGTTGTCAGATGGGTTAGGCATCTTTCTCAATATAAATATGGTGTGTGTAGAGTTGTGGATCAATACCTTTCATGTCAGAATACTCCCAGGCAAAAGATTGCTGATATTTAGAAAGGATTTGAATCAGTTTTTGTTGTTGTTGCACATCTAGATTGACATTAATGTTTATATACCTCCCTGGTGCAATCTCAACTGATTTTTTTTTATGAACAATGGTAGTCAGGATTTGTTGTTCCATTAAATCTTCCGGCGGGTCTCCTTGTGATTTGCAATCTAGAACAGCTTTGAGCATCTGACACGTAGGGTTACTTACAATGGTTGGGATGTTAATAAACCCACTGATCACGTCATCCTCTAATTGGTTATTGAGTCCGAGAGCTTCTTCCAACGTGAGATGGGCCCATAGATCCTTTTCTAGATATCTTTGTGGTGGCAATTGTGGATATATGATAGCTGGGCTTGGCTTGGCTGGAGGATATAAGATGAGATTTTTTGTAGCACCTCCTCTAGCAATTGTCATATTACCTGTATGAAATCCTATGTACACATATGCCATTACAAGCCATGGTACTCCCAGTATTAATGGATGCCCCTCAAGTCCACTTCTTGGGTTGATGATAAGGAAATCCGCTGGATATTCCCAAGAGTCGACTAAAATTGCTATATCATGTAATGTGCCAACTGGTCTAACCATTTATCAATCAACCAAATGTAACATAATTGGGGTAGGCTCGAAGGAGTCAAAACCCAGGGTATTGCAGGTTTCCATAGTCAGGATGTTGATGGCCGCCCCCAAATCGACTAGTGTATTTGGAAAAGAACAGCCCTGGATCTGAATCATTACTATGGGATTCCCTGGATCTACATATTTGACTGGTTCTTGTCTACCCAAAATTAGATCAAACAAGGCTCCTACCACGAATAGTTGATGATGAATTTTTAATTTTCCTCCCACATAGTTCCTTGATAGTTTTTTCATAAATTGGAATGTCTTGTAGAGCTTGCAGGAGTGGAATCTTGACATATAAATTCTTGAGTCCCCCTACAATGTCAAAGTTAGGATACACAATAGGTTTTTCTATCATCAATCTTTCAGGGAACGGGGAAGGAGGGGTCACATCCTTATCAGGATCCTGTGATTCGAATGTGTTTCCTCCCTACTCTGTTTCTTCTATTATGAACACAGTCGAAGGTATTATTCCTGGTTGTATGTTATTTTCATTCTCCTGCTCTTGGAAATCGTTATTGTCTTCAGGAGAGATTATACACCCCGATATCAACCGGAGTTCGTTGCACCCTACTAAGTTGGTTTCCCCTTCCCCATTCTCCATAATATGAATGAGTTGGGCTGGTCTGTTATTGGGATCTGGGTGAGGTTGGGCTGGTAATTGAGGGAACAATTGTGGTTGAGGGTTCTGGGGTAATTGGAGTGGGGCTAGCAAAGTGGGTTGGGTTTGAGGGGCCACCCCTATGGGTTGATTGGTTATTCCCATGGGGCACTGCCAATTTTGGTTCCAGTTTGGGTTTTGGACAGCTGTGTTGGACCAATGTGAAGGGTAAGAGTTGTTGTTTGGGTTTTGCCAAGGTGAGGTAGAGTATTATACGTTGGGCCAGGGGGAATTTGTAGCTGGTTGATTCTGCCAGATGGGATTCGTAGCGGGTTGGTTCGGCCAAGTGGGATTCACAGCTGGGTATTGTTGGGGCTGCCAGTTTTGATTAGTAAATGGTTGGCCCTGCCATGTGTTTCCATAATTGTTTTACTGATTATACTGCCCATAAAAGAAAGAGGAGGGTTCATGTAGTGTACCTGGAGGTCGGGCCTACCATTTGCGACGTTGAGCCATCAGGTATAATGGTTTTGTTTCCTCTTCTACTTCTCTAAAGAAAAATTTTAGTCCAGGGAGCGAAGGGCATTGCTCCGTTTCATGATCTTTGGCACAAATAGCGCAAACTTGAACCACATCCAAAGGACATTCCCTTGGACCATGTTTTTTTCTGCATCTGTGGAAAAATATGGCCAAAGTCTGTTATGCTTCTAATTGTTTTTGTTTGGCCTGGAATACATCCAATTGTGTAGTCCGAGTACTCAGAATATCAGTTTTGAAATTTTCTAAGAGATTACTGACTTCAGCTCGGGTAACTCCTCTACTGGTAACATTGTTATTTCTGGTGAGGGGAGTTCACATTCCTGATCTGGTCTGTGTACTTCCACATGAGCACCTGATGCACAATAGAATGATGTTATCATACATTTCTTGATAAATATCACCCTTCCCCATTAAATTCAATGTTTCTACCCACTCATCTTTCATTCCTTTTATCAAAGTGGCTTTGAGTACCGCGCCCGGTAATGTACCATAAGGAGATGTTTGCAGATTATATTGAAATATTTCAACATATTCCTCTAATGTCTCATTTTATTTTGCAACCATTTGAAAGATTTCATCTTTTAGGTCCCTCATTCTACAATAATCCTGGTATTTTTTCAAGAAGGCATGTTTCATTTCATCCCAAGAGTTTATAGTTCCGCCTCCCAATCCCATAAACCAGCACAAAGCTTCTCCGTTCAAAGTGGAAGGGAACATATTTAGTTTTTGAGGTTCAGAGGTGTAATCATAACCTCTACATAGGACATCAAATTCGAATAAGAATGCATCCAGGTCTTCTGAAATCAATCCATGAAAGGTTGGAAAATTCTGCAGGGGAATTGCTTTCATGGGGGCATTGGCGACTGGATCAACTATCGGATATTCTAGAGTGGAGGTATGGGGTTACTGCTGATTTGGTTGTGCCATTTGGTCAAAGATATGCCAATAATCTTCAGGAATTTCTTGGCCTAAGTGTTCTTTTGATTAATTACTTGATCCTGAGGAGATTTGACTCCACTACCTCTACCTGGGATTTCAGGTATGATTTCTTCTTTCACAGGATATTCAGGTGATGGTGATGGGTTTGTCTTGGCAACCCCGCTGGTTTCTCCTTCTCCTTCCTCTAGATTATGTGAATTTCCTTCGTCTAAAGGGGCGAGGGGTGGAAGATTTGTGCTTTGAAAGTTTTGCTCAATCCCTCCAGTTTTGTTATGAATATCAGCGTGAGATGCATCTTGTGAAACTTTTGCCTGAGGGATTTGATTAGATTCTTTCCTAGGTCCAACTGAATCTTGAGATTCCGCTTTTCGGATGATATCTTCTATGAAAGTGCTTCTCCTAGGGAGCATTGAACCCTGGGATTTGGTAGTTTTTTGTGGAGGTTTCGGTTCTTCGTGATCCTTTTTCTTAGTCATACAGACTTCACTCAAAAAATTTCAAAAAAATAAAAACACCTATATAACCTCTAAGTACTAGCTGGAGGTAGGCATTGGCATAAGAATCTTACTTATTTCCTTCATAGGTTCTTACCTTTCGTCTTCAATACCTCGTACTCTAGAGACATAACCTATGCTATCTTTGACACTCTCCCCAGCAACGACGCCAAAATGTTGGTCTCTAAATATGTCCTAAAAACAACCTTAGTTTAACATTAATTTATCAACCCGAGGATTTGTCTTCTATTTCAAGAATATCAACAAAGTCTATGCATATAGCTCGTAAAGGCTAAAATCGTGTAGTTAAAGCAAATCTGAGTTGATCAACAATCAAGTTCCTCACACATTCATTAAGTTTCTAAAGCTAAGATCCTACTGAACAGGATTGAAATATGATCTACAATGTACTATGAATTGAACACATGAATTAAATTGTTGAATTGATCTAAATAAGGGACACGAATTGAATCTGATATTAAAGGCATGAATTGATCTAATTTAAGAAACAAGAATTGAATCTATGAAAACAAGGTGACCTATTGATGACTATCTAATTTGTTGGAAAGGAATAACTGAATATTGTAAATTGAGGCAGAACGGTAACTGAACAACAACTGCTAACTAAGTAGAAGGAACAACAAACACTAATTAAGCGAACGGAACAACAAATGCTAACTTAACAGAAAGGAACAACAATTGATAATTTAATTGAAAGGAACAACGCATGTGAAAATGAGAGGAACTGTCAAGCAATAAACTACAACAAACAAAATATGGAATAGAAATCGACAACATTCAAAGGAAAACATCTATCTTTTATAAGAAAACAATATCATAACATTGACATGCTTATGCATTATCTTTAACGATGATAAAGAGGATTTAAAGTTCGAAACATAAGTCAAACTAATAAAATACAAATTAAGGCATTAACTCCTTCAAACTGGGCCCTTGGTCCTCAGAAGCGTTGCTACTAGAAACTCAGTATACGAAAATGATGCAAACGTTCAAAACCTTTATTAACTCCATAATTGAAACAACATTTACAGAAACTGTTTACGCAGAGTAATTCTGAATTCTGAGTGCTTAGATATAATTCTTCTATTATTCTTTCCAGGATTCACTACTCTTTATATATTACAAAATATAGGTAAATAAAGCTATCCTGAGGAATGAGAGATCCTTAGGATCGCTATTACTATTTTTGAAGTTTACAAAATAGAGAACTAATCTCTCTTGAAACTGCTTTGCGCTCCATATATTTAGCCTCCAATAGCTTGCGCATCTTCGAAATATCTTCTGCTATCGTGAGTTCACCAAGATTTACCCATTCCTGTAACAAAATCAAACAATTCCAACCATATTTTAGAATTTATGAACTTCAACTCAATGATAGTTCTAGAAGACATTTTAGTCATTTCCTATCCTATGTTATTCCTAAGTAATAGAAAAGTCAGTCAAGATGATGTCATAAACTCATGGAAATGAGGAGAATATCTATACCTTTTCATAACCCAACACTCACAGAGGTCTAAGAGGATATAGAAATGCTTAAAATTTGACAGTCTCAAATTCTCTTGAAAATGAATTCATTACGTAGAGCTCGGTGATGTCTTTCCAATAAGGCAAAACTCACCTCAAGCGGAGTTCGTATGCAAACATTGTAACTGGTCAATGTTTTGGTCAACAAAAGAAAAAAGTCAAAGTCAAGGTGACATGTGTCACCACTAGAGGGGTGACATGTGGCATGATCGTACATGTCTTATGATATTCATATGGAAACACCACAGAGTGCCACATGGCACATCGTACAACTAACTAAGCGGGTGACAGGGCGACCATACAAGCATAAGTGGACAAGTCATATTTTGACACATGGCATACAAAGCACAAGTGGACTAAGGGGAGTTTACCATGTGGAAGTATCCCATTGGCCTCGAACTCACATCTATAAGTCTAATAACTTACCATTATGCCACAACCATGTCACTTAACCAATATTGGAACAAATTGTATTTTATTTGGTTTGAATTTTAGTTGGCAGGAAGAGGAGGTTGTGGGCTAAGCCTCGACTCAAGGTTTAGTTAGAATCCAATATAAATGTGCCCAAGAATCGTGGGAGGGATAAAAAAATCTGCCACCAAACATAAATACAACATACTATTTATAACATATATATATAGTTCATAAAGTGACAAAGGGGGAGAGGTTTGTGGGGTTAAACCCGTTACCTCCTCCCAAGGGTAACAACACCTTAACCAATGCTTCATGCATGCCACTTGTGGCAGAGATTCTACATGGATATGTTTTAATGTCGATGCCACCAGTTACCCAAGGTGCAAACCTTGGTTGGATTCGTGGCCTATTTAATACCAAGCACAAATCTCGAGACAAACACAAATATCAAGACAAGTACAAAGTATGAGGTATGGATAGTGCATCGAAGTGCATGCTGTTGGGGCTCAGAAATTTCCTATTCTCATCCAACTTTGCCTTCATCATTCTTCACATTTCATTGCCCCATTAACCTTTCATGACATCATTTCCATAAATATACTTGGTTTCACCTTATTGTTCTCCACTTTATTCATTTTAGTATTTAAAAGGAATTTGTGATTAAATGTTAGAAAATTGACATGTTTTCATATATATCTCAAATATGTGTGAGCTTTGTAATGTGTAGAAATATATGAAGG
>JASDQU010681566.1:129377-142393 GCA_032191745.1 Picea mariana | reverse complement strand
ATAGTGCGTGGTTATCTTTGAAATAAAAGACTTCCCTGGGTTGATAATTTATGTTTCACTTAGTTGTTTAAAATTAATTAAGCAATTATAGTGACCAACACCAAGGTGGTCAACATCCCACCCAACTACAACCAAGTGCTTCAAGCATGTCTAACACACCACCACCAATGTCGTTGCCACCACCACAGACTTCTTACACTTCAGTAACAAACCCCCAACCAATAGCACAATATCAACCCTTAATTATATATTCACCAAGGAAAAAATGATAGCACAATATCAACCCTTAATGATATATCCACCAAGGAAAAAATGATAGCAAAATATCAACCCTTAATGATATATCCACCAAGGGCATGGCTTAACATGATTGAAGAGTATTTCAATATATATAATGTTACAATAAACAAAGAAAATGTTAAATATTCATGTATGCATCTAGAAGGAGATGCTTGCAATTGGTACATGTGGTGAAAAGGAGTAACTCAGTTATGCAATTGGAATTTCTTCAAAAATGATTTTTTTTTTAAATTTTAGGGAATTGCCAAAAACGATTTTTTTTCAAAACTTATCAAGCTACAACAAAAAGGTAGCGTAGATGAATTTATTCATCAATGAGAAGTCCTTGATACATGAATGTTTGGGATATCTAGTAATCAATTACTCCAACCTTATGTGGGAGGTCTCAAGGCACATATCAAGTAAAAATTAAAAATGCATGATGTTATGACTATTGAAATAGCAAGGTGTATGGTTAAAGCTATAGAGAAATGTTTGAGAGGTCATCGTTACAAAAATTTGATAAGATGTATTCGCGATGAAAAGACATTGATTGTAGGTTATGTGGAGACAAATGGTCACTAGGTCAGAAATATAGCAATCATAAGTCTAAAAAACATGAAGATTAAAGGCAATCAGACACGTCCATAAGCAACTCCGATGATGACGAAAAAATAAATAAATAAATGTGGTAAAAATTGGTTTTCATGCCATATGTGTGTCTAAACAACTATATTATTGAAAAATTGTTAATGCAAAATAGGTATAGGTTCCTCCTAAGAAAGATATGTTAGATTTCGATGACGATGAACCAACAAAAGTATTGTTGGCATCAATCACATGTGTTAAGAAAAATTATACGGAAAATACCAAAGCTACAATCCAAGAAGAAGAAATAAAGTCACCTATAATTCATTATATTCCTCCTCAATTAAGGAATGATGACAAAAAATGACGAATTTATTGCTTTGAGAAAAAAACAATTTTGAAGAAGACATTATTATATACATAATAATTAATAAATAAATAAAAATATAAGTATCAGTAAATAATAAATAAAATTTAATAATAATATATTAAGAGTCGTTAATCAAAGTCATGACTCCTCCATAAAAGACGCATGGGCTATTATATAATGGCCCCCCTTCAATATAATAATCATTCTATCATATCATTCATATATTATATTTGTATACATTATTAATATTTATCCATTCGTGGAAATGGAATCTTCGTAAGCGTGTATGTTGCATTGAAAGGGAAAGAAATGAGTATTATGTACCTTATATTGATAGTAAGGAATTATGTACATAGAAATGATTCAATATTGATAGATAATTTTCTTTTGCAAATTTTTTTTTTAGTTTTTTAGACTACAATTCAAGTTTAGTTACATATGTTCTCATTGATTCAATTTATTAGATATTTCATCAAACATTTTATTAGTCTCTACCAAGGGAATATAGCAATGATTTTGTTATTGATTTGACATTAATTTGTCTTGTATTTTAAATTTATGTGTGTAGTATAATGTTTAACTTAATAAAACAAATATATATTTTTTGATATAATAAAAATATTTTTTTTTCTCATTTTTCATTGGTTGATATATTCCAAGTCTTATTGTTGTCTTCATGTATTTCAATATTTGAAATTAAATACATAATCAATAAACTTGATTATAAGTACCTAGTACCTTTTATATAAAAAATTAATAAAAAATGTAAAAATGTCATGTGTTCTCTCATTATTACTATATATTTATTTCATTATTATTGCATTTCAATAAACTTGGTTATAAGTACATAGTACCTTTTATATCAAAAATTAAGAAAAATAAAATAAAAATGTCATGTGTTATCTCATTATTACTATCCATTTATTTCATTATTATTGTCTTTATGATTTTCTCTTATCATTAATACAAAGTGTACTCCTACTAGATTAATACAAAATGATATACATATAATTACGTATGATGACATATGTGTAATTTCTTTTTAATAGTAATTTTGAATTTCTTTATAAATGAAAATAAATTAGTAAAAATATAGTTAAAAATGAAAAACAAAATGATATAAACAACTTATATATATCTTTCCCTTTTAATAATGATTTTGAATTTTTTTAATAAATACAAATAATAATTATAGCAAATTGGCAATGATTTTACAATTGTTGGTACACTCTAACTAGTTCAATCATCCCATCTAGATACACTCCATTTCCGAATTTACTTGGCAGGGACTAAGCTGCCATGTTGCCCTTGTTTATTCATAGATCTCATTTATGCAATGCATGCCTTGGTCATGCAAGTGCAAGGGAAAATTTGTTATTTAACTCTAGTATCTCTAATACTTAAATGGCTATAATCAATGTTTATGATGAAAAACACAAGAAATATAAACATTAATGGAACACTAATATTTACAACACAAGACCACACATGTCAAAGCCACACATAAAGTATACAACTAGAAAGTATCAAGTCGATCATTCTCCCCATACTAATCACTGGAAATCAGTAATGAGAATGGTGGGTGGGGCACCACCTTTCTTTGTTTTCATCTAGAGTAAAGCCAATCAAATGTAACTATCTCCATTGATATCTAATTGTGAGTTGACTAAAAATCTTTCTCGAGTGGACCCACCCCTCTATCCTAAGGCCAAAGGCACTCTTAACTTCAAGGGAAGAGACCTTCTATCATCGTTAATATCCCATTCACTCGCTTTACTATACATAATATGACTAGTGAAGTGAAAAAGGAAATAAACCTACCCACAATTCCCAACCTTCCTAGGTTGAATGCCTTTTGGCCCTTTGGGAGAAGGTACATAGAACTAGATGCAAGAAGTAGTGAAATAGAAATTGTGAAATGACATTCTTTCATGAAGTTGTGAACCATCACTCCCACCAAGACACTTCCATCATGAGCTTCTCCCTCCCCATTGAAATGAAATGAATGTTTTCTCTCCCTTCCCTCTATTGTATTAGATTGTATTGATAGAATTTTACAACATGAATCTGGAGTGTTTCAGGCACACTTTGCATAGATTCTACACCTTCTATATTTTTCTTGCAAACAACGGAATACTCAACTACTTTGTTCAACTACCCACACTACTCTATTTAATGCAACTTCTAAAGTTTTATCTGTTGACACTCTATTAAACAATGTTATTCTTCTAACACTCCCCCTTAATGTGTATTAGAGGTGAAAACACTAACAATGTATTTCTTTGTGGTTGCTATGGTTCATTTTCATCTTAGTCTTCCTCTTGACCATATCTTCATCTTCGTTTCCAAATTGGTCATGTCTTCATCTTCACATGCTATCATCCTTAGGTTTTATTCATCATTGAGCTTCATCCTTGAGATTTCCACTCCATCCTTTTGTACTTATACAAACTCATTGTCGATGTCCATATAAAAATATATCCATCTATCAAAATACATGGCTTGCCAACAATTGTACCTATCGGTTCCCTAGAAAACCTTTTCACCTAAATGGTTCATCAACATGTTAGACTCTCTCTTAATCCTCATTTGGTCCAAACATTTGAATGCTCTGAGATTAACATACTATTCCTCCTTCAATTGAAGATTCATCTTCTCCAATTCAACATCAAGCTAGCATATGGGTACAACTACCACCCTTGTACCTATCCAAGTGGTTAATTCCACAAATTAATACCACAATCTCTCTACCTATGATACAGAATCACATCATGTGATTAGATACATCATTGCACCACAACTTACGTTCCTGAATAATAGAGCTTACAACTAACATGGTGAACACAACCTACCTATGATTTGGCATTACAACTTGGACCAACAGTTGGGGTATATGTTCCTTTAATAGGCCTTACGATAATATGTCCAATCACAATCACCTCAAGTACAACAATACTTTTCCCTTTTTCCCATAACAAAAATGTTAAGACCATGACCTTGTCTATTATTTAAATATTATTTCAATAATAATTTTTCTCTTTTTCATTACAAAAATTAAGACCATGACCTTGTCTATTATTTAAATCTTATTAAGTGAAGTCTATACTCTTCATAAATACTTTAACTTTTATCTTGATAATCCATCCATGAAAAATTGTTTTTTTATTAGAGTTGTTGTGTTGGTTTTGTCACATGGGTGAGCAAAAACACAACACTTACTTGCCTAGTTAAGTCAACTAAACAAGACAGAGAGTTTTGAGTTGATTAGATAACCAAATACACATGAAACAATGAAATAACACTAAAAATGAAGGAAACAAATGTTAGAAAAATTGCAAGAATTAGAACCATGAAAATGACAATCATATAGCTACCAATGGATCAATTTATTAATATGATAGCACCGTAGAGAAAGGCAGGGACTTATGAATCCCCTCTTCCTCCTTGAGATGGCTCTTGAGTTCCCTAATAGAGAGCTCTTCTCTTCATACAATGGCAAGTAACAATGGTGAAGAAATTCAATGCCAATCCTCTCAAGAGATGAGTGGAATGGCCCTTTCTATAGTGCTTGAATGATTCAAAGAGAAAAGAGGATTCTCCAAGAAGAATTATTTCAACATAACAATATCTTGAAGTTCTTATTTTTATAGCACACCCATGGAACATATTTATAGTGTCCATTCATGGAAAGATATAACTGGTTCATAATGTGAACAAGGGGTCTTCTAGGGAACTTCCTATCCCTTGACCAACCTCCAAGATAGATTTTGCTTAGATCTGAGTGTCAAATCGTGTTGGGGGTTGGAATGGAAGTGGTTGAGAGGCTGACAAGATTCATAAATGCGTCGTTCATGAGAAGTGCACAGGTTTGCTCATAGGAAGTCGTGCATCCTGCGCACAGTGCACAAGTAGGGTTGTGTTGGCCCGCACAGTGCACTCACTTCCTTTGGTGAATTTGCACACTTTGATTTATGAACATAAAATATAGTTTTATTCCTTTTTTGATGGATTTTGATGTTGTGGGTGTACTAATAGATGTTTTTCTTCAACCATTGTTTGTAATGTTGTGAACGTTTTTTCGGTGATAACAGATGCCCCCTGACGTGTGAGGTTAGGAGCATACATATAGACTAAATAGATCAATGTTTATTTTGATGATGGTGCCATTGTGTGGAAGAGAAAAGAGAGGAACTGCAAGAGTTCTCTGTCAGAGGGAGAGGGAAAATTGTGGGAACCAAACCTTTCTCTAGGAAGAAAAAAATAAAATATGTATACAAACGAGGTGGGCATGCCCCATGCTTCTATCATGAAACCAAAATGTGGGACTGTAACTGAAGGTGTATGATGATGTTGATAGTTGAAACACCCTCGGGGGAAATTGATAATGATAGATGAAGGTTCTGAATGGTGAACTAGCTTTGAATCGAGTAATAGACAAAGTTAAGAAGTGTCGATGACTCGTAGGAATTGATGGCCTATCAAATTCAGAGGTCTTTCACTGGTATGGAAAACTTCAATGGTCGCATAGTAAGACCCACCTTAACATGAGAGTTTGTTGAATTCGAATTTCATGAGGTTCAACGGAATCAGAAAGAAAATATGACTCTCTCTGTGCCATCCAAGACTCCTCATTGAAATGGTAATGAGAGTCAAGAATGCCTCCCTTCTAGAAACTGTGTTGATGTCGGTAGGAAGGGAGATGCGACGTCAAGAAGAAAAGGGCTTCTTGAAATACACTGAGTAATAGATGATGTCAGGTACTGATAGGTAACATGGACGAAGACAAGATGCTATGGGACTCAGGATTTCCCTTGGTTGGGATTTTGAAGGATGATTGGCAGCAACCGTAAAACTAGATCTAGTATCAGGGGGACAACTAGACATGGGGTAACACTGTGTTGGAGGCTTGAAAAAGTGGGAAAACTCAAAGATCGTGGTTACATGGATTTGAGATACTCAGGGTTTGTCAAATATGTCTATATGAAAAAAGGGTGAATTCCCCAACCAAGGGCGACATGGGTTTCTTTTCCAGGTAAAAGAAGGCCATCGGGGATGAGGACTAAAAATGTTATATATATATGTTGTAAACAAGGGCTTTATACAATTACCGAATGAATAAAGAATAATTGGGGTTAAGTATATAGATACATAAACAAGTGCCCCAGTGAAAGATGGCTTGGCTTGTTTAGAGCACAAGTTTGTGAAAGAGAACTGGTCGAGGGTGGGGGCCCCATGGGTGGGTTCCTGTATTAGGTAAATGGATGGAGGACAACTGCAAATGGGAAAACTGATGGTGGATGAGATGGAGGGCTAATGGAACTATGGGGGTGCAGTCAACAGAACCAAGTGTAGGATAATATGACTTGGGAGTCCATTGGGAAGGTTTAGGAATATGATAAGAAGAATTATGGAGTTCATTCTTGTAAGTGCAAAAACTATCGGGACTCCCAATCCTAGGGGGTGAAAACAGCATGAGTGTCAAGTTGCCAAAGGGAAATATGAATGGGACAACTCATGTGGGGGAGAGTACTATCGGTTGATAGTACCAAAATGTGGCAGAGGTAACGGTATTGTAGATCCGGATTTAGGGAACCTGAAGTAAAATTTCAGAGGGCGTGACTGGGATATGCAATTGTTTACAGAGGGAGTAATTACATGCCAGTGTTGAACATATACCTGAAGGGGTTGTAATCTTTCTTAACAAGTACCTGCACATAAAAAACCAAATACCTGATGTGAGCAATATCTAATGATAAAGAACATATAACATCTATTTGATAAAACAGAAAGTAAGCATGCGTACCTGAACGTGGCGTGAAAAAAATGATCCTCTGAAGAGAAGTGTAGATGATAACCCAAAGAATATGAATGTGTAGATGGAAGGATTAGGATATCATGGCCGAGAATGGTTCGGAAAATGGAGGCTCTGATCTCCTGTACCAGAATGGGGTAGTTGGGAAAAAAGGATTATATATGGATGGTGGGCCCACAATGCCACCTCATTTGCACCAACATTATTGTTGATCTGGCGAAAGAGTTGTGAGGTGATTTGGAAGATTGCAGGAGCTTGGGGATACTGATCTGGGAGTTGTGAGAGATGGGTTAGTGACCTAATCGTCCCACATTGTGTGAATTTGATGGATGTTAGCTGGGCGTTGTACAGAGGGTCGTACAAGGTTTTTTAAGGAAAGGTTCCCAATAATGCGTAGGAAATTGGTGAATACCTGCGGATGGGTGTGTGAGTAAGAGTTTATTTCCCACACATTATGTGTGGGTTTAGCCCAAACAATCACGCAATTGTGAATGCATGACTATTATGGGAAAATATGCTCATAACGTGCAGTTGTGTGGGTTACAATCGTTCATCTGGGTGCGTGGGGAGGAAATACAGGCGCACATAGGATGCACTCATGTCTCATGAATAGTTGCGCACTCATGCACGGATGTGGGTGTGACAATTGCACATGGGTGCACACCTATATGATGAACAATTGTGCACAAATGCGTGATTGCATTGGATAAATCCATGCACTGTGTGCAGGCTTATGGATGTATGACTTTTTTATGTTTATTATTTTTGGTGTATGAGCCGGTTGATCAGGTGTTTCTGGGTGAATGCAGGTGATCAGCAGAGTTGGGGATGATGTCGATCTATTGGTGAGAGCGAGACTGGGATCAATTGAGAGAGGTTGTGAGATATCAGCTAGAAGTGCGCAAGCATTTGGCGGCTTACTATTTATCGAAGTTCTTCTGCTGTCTGTTGATTCGGTCACAAAAGTTCTTACTTCAGTTTTTTATTCATATGTGGAGCATTGACCTGTAGTTCTTTGTGGTACGAGGTGAGAAGTTGATGTTCTCTACAGCAAAGGACATATATTTTCTGACAAGACTCCCATTCTGGGGAAGGGAATTGGCCATTGATCCCCATGTACCAGAGGAGGATAGGGTAGAGACTATCGCATCCTGGCATTGTTCTAGGTCGAACCCTATGTCAAGTTTGGTAGTGCGGATTGAGGCCTTGGATGACATATTGACAAAGTGCATAGCATCCATGGTGGTGAGGATTTATGGATCCTTAGCCACTCAGAGGATCATGGGTGGGCAATTGAGAGTGGTCGAGAAGGTTCTGGATGGATATCTGTTTGCGTGGGTTGTGTTGATGCAGAACCGGATGGTGTCCCAGCTAAACCGGTGTCGACGTGCCAATTCCAGTGACTTTTCTTTTGGTTCAATATTGGTGGCTTGCTTCTTGGAGAGGGTGCCCCTATTGCGCCCTTGTATTTTGGCATCGGCGTCGCAGTGAGAGCTCAGATTAATGTCGTGGGCGCATGTTTTGGAGCGTCATGGTGGGGGAGAGGGTGGCCATTACTTATGGTCATCGTTGCTCAAGTGTGGCAGAAAATTTTGTAGGTTATATTATAGTTTCCATACAATGGTATGGATTACAGATAGGATCCAGACATGGTGCTACCTCTTGGAGAGGATTTGGATCATAAAGGTATGTGTGTTATCTGTCTTTTTTATTTTGGTAGATAGAGTTGATCAGAAATGTGTATGGATGTTGACATTATATCTGGGTTGTTTTTGTAGATGTTGGACCCCAAGGTCAGGAAGATGATGTCATCTGGGAGTCGGCTCGATGGGATCCCACAAAGGCAAGGGCTGGGCAGAGGCGCCGATGAGATGATGTCATTGTAGGACCATCGAGAGAGCCACAGGGGGATGTTGCATCCATATTAGAGGATCTGTGTCGATGTTTTGAGCAGGTCCTATAGGGGGTTGTAGAGGGCGTATGAGCCCACATCCAAGATGATGAGGTCTTGGACCAGTTTGTAGGAGTACCAACAAGGTGGCCATTACTTTATGGCCATCGTTGCTTGAGTGTGGAGGAAAATTTCGCAGGTTATATTACAATTTCCATACAATATTATGGATTACAGATAGGATCCAAACATGGTGCTACCTCCTGGGGAGGATTGGGATCATAGAGGTATGTGTGTTATCTGTCTTTTTTATTTTGGTAGATAGCATTGATCAGAAATGTGTATGGATGTTGACATTATTTATGATTTGTTTTTATAGATGTTGGACCCCGAGGTCAAGAGGATGATGCCTTATGGGAGCCGGATCGATGGGAGCCCACAAAGGAAAGGGCTGGGCAGAGGTGTCAACGAGATGATGTCATTGCAGGGCCATCAAGAGAGCCACAAGGGGATGTTCCATCCATATTAGAGGATCTGCGTTGACGGTTCAAGCGGCCCACATCCAGGATGATGAGGTCTTGGACCAGTGTGTAGGAGTACCAACAAAGTGGCGAGTGTCGATCCACATGGCAGTGGTGGTGGGGGAAGCTATGATGGGTTAGCTTCCCCGTGGAGATGGAGTGCCCCTAGCTGGTGGGGTTCCTCTAGATGATAGGGGACCTGGAGGGGAGCTCTAGGGGCACCGTGAGTGCCGATATGAGATGTATTGGTTTGTAGGCCCGATTTTGTATAGGGTATTTGATACCCAGCTTTGTATTCATAGTGATGATGAGACTTATGAGCCTACGGGAAGATGTGTATATATATTTTTTGTAAAACAGTGATGACCTTTTTTATATATATAGTGGATATATTGATGATCATACTTGTATCTGTGTTTTGTGCTTTATGGTTGTGATGTTTATTACTATCTTTGACAGATATATCATGCTATGTATATGATGTTTTTAATGTGATAAATGCCAATCCAATACTAGGTTAGCCATGTGATCTACTACTTGATTGAAGTTCCTTGGAATATGTGTAAATGTGATAGAATCAAAGTTGTGAGATAAGTTTCTAACTTGCAGGTATTTGCAGAAGAGGCAAAGATCATGAACATGATACACGTTGTTGAGCTGCAAGACGATGAGTTGGGAATCTAACAAGATGCTAAGGTGATGAACGTGGCGGTGACTGGTCTCGGCGAGGAGGCCAATGACAACATCATATTTAGCTTGGTTGTTGGTGGTCGGACCTAGGCATATTCCGTTGGAATGGAGTAGCACATGTGAGGGTGTATAGAGGGCCCAAGCAGCTGAAGCAAGATTCTGGGTCCAGCGGCTAGCACTGTCAATGTAACCAATGTGGTAGGCTAATGGATGATACATTTGTCAACAAAATGGGTGATATATCATACATGAGAAGTGGTGGTTGATGTAAAAGAAGACTAAAAAATTTACAAATGTGTATGAGGAGAAACCTAAGGTAGGGGGGCTATGCTTAGGCATAAAACTCCTTCAAGTACAACCCGTTGACAGGTTCTTTGAGGGGGGAGCCATCTAGAGAGGCCAAGATGTAGGTGCCTTTAGTGAGGCAATGTTGGATGATGAAGGGGTCGCGCCATAATGATTCGAATTTCCCATGGCTGAGAGTGGCGTGGGAGATATCATAGGCTAACACAAGATCACCTTTGTTGAATGAGTGAAGGTTGACATGGCAGTCAAAGATGGATTTGGATCATTTTTTAGCTTCCTCGTTGTGTTGTAATGAAGATCGACGGTCTTCATCAAGGGACTCTAAGGTTAGAAGGCACTACTCCATTGGAGCAGTTTCATGTAATAGCTCTATGGCAGTGCGTAATGTGGGGATTTCACACTCGATAGGGAATGTGGATTTGATCCTGTGGACGAGGTGGAATTGAGTAAAACCGGTGGCAGTTTTGACTACCATGTGATAGGCCCATAAAGTTGAAAACAACATATGATGCCAATTGGTCTTATTTTTCTTAACGGTGCGTTGTAGCATGGTTTTGAGGACTTTTTTGACAGCCTCGACCTGCCCATTGGATTGAGGGTAGTATGGGGAGGAAAACTCATGGGTGAAGCCTAAATTTGAGGAGAGTTTTGCAAATATCTCATTCTCAAAGTGTTTATCATGATCAGAAACTAACTTTTGTGGGACTCTAAAATGGGTAATGACATGGTTGAAGAAAAAACGTGTTGGTGTGTCAGTAGTGTTGTTAAATTTGGGCATGGCTTCGACCCATTTGGTAAAATAATCCACTGCCACCACAACGTACCTGTGTCCATTACTAGATGGAGGATGGAAAGTCATGAAATCTATGACCCATTTACAAAAGAGGACGGTCATGATGACTGGGTGTAGAAGAGATGGTGGAGCTCATGCTTTGTTTGCATAAAGCTGGAATTTATCGCATTGCTTGACAACGTGGATGCAGTAATGAAACAAAGTGGGCCAGAAGTATCCTGCTTGAATGATTTTTGGGAGATAGACATACCTGAGAGGTGACCACCCCAAGCACCATTGTGGTAATCATTCAAGACTCTATCAGCTTTGTCGATGGTAAGACATCATCGAAGGATGGTATTGACCCTATGTCAGTAAAGAATGTCACCAATCAGGAGGTATCAGGGAGCCTGATGGAAAATGCGTCGGCAGTCATCTCTAGAGAGGTGAGACCCAAAGTTTTGTGTATAAAGGTAGATGAGAAGGTCGTCATACTAGGGGTCATCTGAGGATATGAAGAAGAGGTTTTCATCGAGGAAATATTCATTGATGGGGGAAGCTTTGGCATCTGAGGGAAAAGTCGTAAGGAGTTCATCTAGGACCAGATATTTCTTTATTTTGGGAGTGGAGAACTCTAAATCATATTCTTGAAGGATAATGATCCATCGGGTAAATTTTTCATTGATCTATCATCGACTAAGCAAGTATTGCATGGGATTGGAATCTTCCACAACTTTGGTAGTTCGAAGCATAATGTAATGTCGCAGTTTTTGGACTGCGAGGACAACTGCTAACGTGATTTTTTCATCATGATTATACTTTAATGGTGGTCCTAAAAGATTTTTACTAATGTAGTAAATCACATGTTCACACCCATCATCCCCTAATTGGATAAGGACTCCTACGACTGAAACAGTAGAGGTTGATAAGTAGAGGATGTAATCATGATCATAATCTGAGGGACTAATCAAAGGGGCATTGGATAGGGCGGATTTTAAATCATCAAACGATATTTGAGCATGTTTTTCCCATCTAAATGGGATATCATAGTGCAACAAGCAGAGAAAACCATGTGCACGAGTGGCATAATCTGGGACAAAGCAACATAAAAAGTTGGTTTTTCCTTGTAGGATCTGCAATTCACATAAAGTCCTAGGTCGAGGAATTTTTGTGATAGCTTGGACCTTGAGGGGGTCCACAGTGGTGATGTTTTGGGAGACAATGAACTCGAGGAGGCACCTGACAGTGACATAGAAGACACACTTGAGGAGGTTCCAGCAGATATTATATTGGTGTCATCGTTGAAAAATGATGCGTAAGTCGTCTAAATGTTCTGTTCACTTTTTGGATCGAGCAATGAGGTTGTCCAAATAAGTGAGAATGATGCAAGCAAGATCATGAAAAACGTGGGTCATGGCCCATTGGAACATAGCATGGACATTTTTTGAGTCCAAAGGGCATGACACAATAAGGAAACATGCCCCAAGGGGTTGTAAAAGTGGTTTTGTACTGATCTGTTAGGTGGATTTGAATTTGATTGTATCTGGAGAAGCCATCCATAAAGGACACTACCTCGTGGATGGAAAAATCATCGATTATTTGGTCAATGAAGGGGGTTGGGAAGTTGTATTTGGGACAAGAGTGGTCAAGGTCATGAAATTCTGTGTAGACACAAATAGTTCTCTGGTTTTTGTTAACGGGGACGGGGTTGGAGACCCAATAAGTGTGCGCAATGGGGTAAATGAACCCGGTAGCCCGTAATTTGTCAATTTCAGCTTTGATGGCCA
>JASDQU010681566.1:115920-129344 GCA_032191745.1 Picea mariana | reverse complement strand
GACGAACAGGGGTGATATACGGCCATGTGTCGATTCGATGTTTGACTATAGAAGGATCAAGGCCAGGAATCTCCATATATGACCAAGAAAAAATATCCTGGTATTCCCGAAAGAGAGCTTTGTGGGCAATGATTTCTTCAAGGGAGCATGTGGCACCGATGGTGATTTCTTCTACGATTCTTGGTTTAATGGAAATGTCAATTTTGACTGTGGGGGAGATTTTGGCCATGTTTCCTTCTTCAAAAGCATCAGGGGTAGGAATAGGGTTTTTGAACCAGTCAATATGCCCTAGAGGGATACAATCCTTGGTTTTGATTGTGCACAGGGAGGCATGGTCTGGAGGGTGAAAGACCTCTTGTGAGAGGAAAAGTGCTCTATGATAGAGTGCATTCCGTGGGAAACAAGGGGTAATCAGTTCCTCCAAGATATCTTCGTCGCAGTGGAAAATGCGAGAATACAGAGGATCTTAGGAGATAGTAGGGAGAACCATCAACAGATAAGTGTCATGGACCTCAGGGGATGATGACATAGAAGGGATATCATGTATGGGGTACGATGTCTCGTTGGACATAATCCAAATGTCAAGACACTATGGATGATATCTCATTCGCTCGGGGACTCACAAAGAAATATAACAAATGTGAGCATGAGTAGGGAGTGCCCAAGATGGTTCAGGCAAAGATGTGTGGCGTACTGCGACTAATGTTTGGTGGAATTGAGGTAGAGCTAGGAAATGATGAGTGTAATGTCCATATTCTGAGAATATGGCACAAGAAAAATTGGTTTGTAACCCTTTCTTTCATGTGGTTGAGTAATCCATAGTAGCATCAGATGTACTTCATGGAGGGGCAAGCAATGGGGTGGCTTTAGGGAGCTGGATAAGATTGTGTAACTTGGGAAGGGTAGGACATATGTTAGTGGGGTGTCCTTCTCTTTCTCATAGTGAAAAAGGAGGTTGATCTCGGGGAGGGAGTGAAGCAATGGGATCATTCTTCCTTCATCTTCCCTCGATGGTGGCAATGTTATTGTCGGTTGGGGGTGGGGGTGGTGTGGTAGAATCCTATATTGAGATCTGCATCGGTAATCCTTTTTTCTAAAGAGGGAGAGATGGTGTAGGAACCATAGAGGGTGGATGGNTAGGGGACTATCTCCCAAACTAGTATTTTCCCTTGGAGGGGGGGGGAATCCAAGACAAGTGGTGTGGTGGTGTTTTCAGGGAATTCCTAAGGTAGGGATTCTCTGAGAGGAGACTTAGTAAGAGGAGTATTTTCTTCGATATTTGTTCTGTTAGAGGAAACTACACACACTTGTGCTGAAATAGATGAGTTTAATAGAGGTGGTGCTCCATGATAAGTCCCTAACAAGGATGGGTCCTTGAATATTCCAGGGCCAATGTCGATGACTGGAAAAGAATCCAAGCTAGCGTGGACAAGAGGGAGGATGTTATCCATTTTGTTGGAATGATTAGGCTCGTAATGTTTAAGTTGGTCAATGGTGACTATTTTCCCATTATGAGGGAACATCATCATACGAAACACAAAAGAGGCTACCTCCTTCATAGCATACATGCACCAACGTCCAAACAAGATATTGTAATCAAGTGGGGCATCGATAACTTAAATATCAATCAGGATGGTTTTTCCCCCAATTTCTACGGGGACATTTTGGAAGATCCCTTCAAGGGATTATGGTTGACCGTCATAAGCTCTCAGGGTGATGGAAGATGGTACTAGCTTAGGTGAGCCGAGTTTCTTCCATACTACTTTGGACATGATGCATGTAGATGTGCCTTCATGGATGATGCACCGATGAACTGTGATGTTATGTATATTAACTGGTATCTAAAAGGATACAAGAGCGGGGAGGCGTGGTTCTCAGCTATCTAAATCAAAGGTGATTAGTCAAGTATCAGTTGGGACGACTGCCCCCAAGGTGGAAAGAAAGGATTTGTACTGTGAGGGGCAAGTTTGGAGGACCTCCAACACAGACATGGCTACAGGAGACTGGGCTAAGTCATCAAATAGACTATAGTTATGGGTTTCCCTAGCATGAGGAGTATGTACATCCTTCATAAAGGTATGTGAGGGATACGAGGATTTGGTTCAATGTTAGGGAGTGGGATCATCAATGGTTTTCCTACTGTAGATGGAGTTGTTTCTGAGGTGATTGGGGTAGATTCGAGGTGCATGCCATATTGAAGGTCATGTGTTTACAGAAGAATCTCTTCTTTGTAGGTATGGAGGATACTACGATTGGTTGGATTTTCAGGTTGATTGGGACCTGGGTTTTGATACTGCCCCATTTGTGGTGGGGTAGAGTTTATCTCTTATTGGGTATTCATTACACCTTGGTGTGGAATGGGGTTTTTTAAAACGGTTGAAGGTGGTGGCTGCAAATAATGTTTTGGGGCCAGCTAAGGGGCAGGTGGTGTTGGAAGGCATTGTGTGTTCATGGATTCTTTCATCCTTTTGTAATAAGAAATTTGGGGGCAGTGGTGAGTATAATGTCCATACTCACCACATAGGGAGCAAGGGAAGTTAGTTCTGATATTTTTGTTCTTCCCTTGTCATGGTTTATTTTTATTGTTGCCCCCTTGGGGGTTCTAGTTGCCTTAATTCGGTTTCCCCCAAAGGGACAGTTTTGTTGGGGGTTATTTCCTCCTAGTCCCGGGTTGTTATTGTTTCAATTTTTTCCTTTCTTCTTGTCATTATTCGCCTAATGATTTGGATTTTTCGTATTCAACTATTCAAAAGCATGAACCTATCGAATGGGAGAGGGCTAAAGAAAGTTAACATCGGCATTTGGTTGTCCTGGTGGAGGAGAAACTAGCTGGGGGTACTAGGAAATGGAAGATATGGATTGTTTTGTGGATATGATCCATATGGAATATAGGAAGTTGAAGTACTTACACTATTGTTGGGGTTATATATGAGGGATAGGGGTGGACGCGTGCTAGATTGAGAGACTAGATGCATCGGGGGTATCGATAGGGGTACCCCCAACAATTGAGGGGGAACAAAAAGATATGGTTGTTAGTGAGTGGGAGGAGGGTAATAAGGCGTTCCCCCATATGGTTGAGGATACTGATTTGCACCATAATTAGGTGATGGGTGGCCATAAGGGTTGAGATGTGTCATAGAACAAATCAACCCATCTCCAACGTGAGAAACCCCATGTTTTTCCTAGCCAAATGGTAGGGGTCTGGGTGCATCAGGAAATACTTTGTATAAGTAAATCGATTGGGAATATATGAGGTCAAATTGTTGGGCCTTGCTGATGGCTTCCTCTTCTGATTGAGGAAAAGTGGATGCTACATCCTTGGCAATCACAGGGACAAGTGATTTAAGAAACCAATCGATGCATTGTTCCTTGGTGGTTTCTACTTTACATAAACTATGTTGTCGACGCCATTCGTGGATGTGGTCAGAAATATAGATTGCAGTGGTTTTTTTGAACTTGGAGAGAAGTTATAATTCAGTTTCATGACAAACTGGTAATTGTAAAAAGGGAAAAAAGGCCTTGGCAAATGATTCAAAGGTTATATGGGACTCTAATTTTTCATCCACATACCATTTTTCTAATGAACCAATGAGAGTTCTTTGAAATAACCTCAAGAGGATGGAATCATCCATGATGTTTTTTGAAGAGCACCATAAGTGGAAGGTCATCACATGGTTAGAGATATCTTCCCCTAGTTTTCCTTCAAACTTCGGAATGTCTGAAGGAAATTTGGTAGGCATATTAGGCCAAGTGGCATCATGTAAAATGGGGTCATTCGTGAGTTTGGTTAAATCGGGAATGTTGAGGGATGTCAAGTATGGAAAAGGGGGATTTGATGTAGGATTAGTTCCAGTCATTGTGTGTGTAGGTAGTGGACATGTCCCTTGAGAGGGATTTGGTGGGTTTGTACTTCTTCCTTGAGAAGAATTTTGACCTCCACCTCCTTGTGAAGGATAACCAATAGATGGATTGCCTTGGGCATTTGACCCAATCAAAGTGGAACCAAGTGAAGTCAATCCCAAAACAATAGCACTCACGGGGGTGTGATATGGTTGAGCCAGTGAGTTGGCAAGACTAGGGACTCCTCCTAGAATAGGAGGGAGATTCTGCTTGCATCTAGAACGACAGGGATTTTGTGGCTCCACTATGGTTTCGACTAGAAAAGTGAATGTGTGAAAACGACAATAAGAGAGAAATAAATGAACAAGATCTTTTTATATTTTTGACCTTCACAAAATAGTATAACTCACAATTACATGTAATCAAATGAACATCATACATAAATCAATTGTAAAATAAACAAGCATGTGGATAGGTTGATTTTTCCACCAGGGGGAAACAAAAATGACTACTTGTGTTCTAAAATGCCTATCGTCCTTCCTCTCAATTTAGCACTGGGCCTTCCAATAGCACTCAACAGTGGGGTCTCAATCCACTAGAAGAGGAACTAGTGAAGGTTGAAGTAGTCAATTATAATGAGGGGTAGAGGGTGCATATCCTGAAAGAGCTGGCGATATTTCCCAATATCCACACAAAATATGACCAAGGTGTGATTGCATCCCACAACTTCCACCTAGGTAGATATCCTCTGTTTGGCCACTAAGTACCTCGGTCAAAGTGCGACATTTAGATTTTTGGCCTAAAAAATGGGTCACGGGATGGATACCCTCACAAGAGTTGGGTGATTCAAGAAGGGATGTGCAAAACAACCGAACCTCAGACTTAGACCCTTCATGGGTATCTCCCTTCCTTATGGTATAGGAACACTTGACTTGGAGGATTTGAAGGATCCATATTCTCAACTTCTATTGTTTCAATATTTGAGAACCTGATAACGGGGGGTTATTTGGATTCATACCCCCGAGATCCTACCTAGACTAAAAAATTTCTTTTAGGCACCTCCTATAGAGGAAAACTTAGTGTGTTCTTAGAAAATTTTTAGATGGAGTGGGTTGAGAGATTGCGGTTATGGACCAATCTCATTTGAATTAAATTGGTGTGGACAAATTCTAAAGAAGTAGTTGTATATTTCAGAGTTTTTTTTGAAGTACTTTGTGGGTACTTAAAAAGAAAGCTTACTTCGACCTCCACTATTCTAATAGAAATTGTGCGTGTGATGAGTGGCTTTGTGTGCAAGAAAGTGTAAAGTGTAAAATATTTTTAATAAGTTAAGTATAATATTGTAGCATGTGGACTTCCTGTGGTCCTTACAAATATTTTTACCTAGCTTACTAAGCTCTTTGGTACAACCTTGTGGAATATTTAAATCCCTAGAGAACTAGCAATGTGGACATATGGGTCCTTAATTGATCCTTTAAACTCCCTAGAATGTTTTCTATACTAAGAAAGCTTTTGAAACTATCCTAGGATTGCAGACATGTGGGCATGTATGGGCCCTTACTTGATCTTTTAAACTTTCCTAGAGTGTTGTCTAGACTAAGAAAGCTTTTAGAAACTATCCTAAGATTGTAAACATGTGGCCATGTATGGGCCCTTACAAAGCTTTAAGATCATTTTCAAAACTAAGAGGTACCCAAATGGGGTTTTTTCCTCTCCTAATAATTTAAGGGAGATGAAATTTCCTTTTAACCACCTTTTCTGATTACCGAGACCACACTTGGGTGCGGGGGAAGAGCATACTTGGGGATTTAAAATTGACTTCTAGTCCCAAATTAGTTGATTGTGTTTGAAAAAACAATAACTTTAACTCAAATTTTTAAATGCCAAATGAGCCATCCATGTGGCAACAAAGGAAAGAGAAGAATCATGACTCTTTTTACCCCTATGTGCTTATGTTAGCTAACCTTTCTTGTAAGAAAGGACTCTAAGTGAAGTGTGATTGATTTAAAAAGTGCAGGAAATTAAAATCTGAAGGCAAGGGGCCCTCAAATCACTCAGAAAACCCTTACAATTTGCAAAAAAATGAACTTGTGCACAAGCTATAGTTATGTTAGTCATGCCAAGTGTGCAAAATTCATGGGTTTATGAAGGCTCTTATGCACACAATGCACAGAGTGCATAGAATACGCGTTTGTGTGCCTTGAAAGCCGTGCACTTCCTTTCACGCATTAGGAAAGAAATTTCAAGATGAAATTATCTTTCCTTAGCTATGAATTTTGCCTTTGGAAGACTGGATTAGGCTAGTTTTGGTACCTGCATATCCAAACAATTAGAAAGAAGTTCTCTCAAGACTTAAATGGGGAGGAATTTGATTTGCATCCCCAGTATGGTTGACAATCTGTTGTATTGGTTTTGTCACATGGGTGAGAAAAAATACAACACTTACTTGCATAGTTAAGTCATCTAAACAAGACAGAGAGTTGTGAGTTGATTATATAACCAAATACACATGAAACAAGGAAGTAACAATAAAAATAGAAGGAAACAAATGTTAGAAAACTTTCAAGAACTAGAACCATGAAAATGACAATCATATAGCTACCAATCGATCAATATATTGATAGGCTAGAACCGTAGAGAAAGGAAGGGACTTATGAATCCCCTCTTCCTCCTTGGGAGGGCTCTTGAGTTACCTAATAGAGAGATATTCTCTTCATACAATGGCAAGTAACAATGGTGAATAAATACAATGCCAATCATCTCAAGATGTGAGTGGAATGGCCCTTGCTATAGTGCTTGAATGATTCAAAGAGAAAAGAGGATTCTCCAAGAAGAATTCTTGTAGCATAAAAATACCTTGAATTTATTATTTTCTTATCACACCCATGGCACATATTTATAGTGTCCATTCATGGCAATATATAAATGGTTCATAATGTGAACAAGGGGCTTTTTAGGGCACTTTCTATCCCTTCACCAGCCTCCAAGCTAGATTTCGCTTAGATATGAGTGTCAAATCATGTTGGAGGTTGCACTGGAAGTGGTTGAGAGGCTAACAAGATTCATAAATGCGTCATTCATGAGAAGTGTGTGGATTTTCTCGTAGACATTCATGCATCCTAGGCAATCTATGCACAGTGCGCAATTAGGGTTGTGTTGTCCCGCGCATTTTGCGCACAGTGCACGCGCTTCCTTTCGTGAATTTGCTCACTTTGATTTATGAATAGAGAATATAGTTTTATGCCTTTTTTGATGGATTTTGATGTTGTAGGTGTACTAATTGTTTCTGAAATTGATTTCTTTCTTCAACCATTGTTTTTAATGTTGCGAAAAAAATTTCGGTGATACCAAGAGTGTTGAAAATTTCCCACAAAATAGTTGTGACATTGATTTGAAAAAGTAAATTTATACACCAAAATCAAGTTTAATTTTGAATATACAAATTCATTATCACTTTTCATTTACAAATACAAACTTTAAACATAAAATATCATATCCATAGAATATACACCCCAAACTTTTCCTTTAAACAAGATTTTATTATTGGCATACCTACATCAACAAATTTGTTTTATGCTTACACAAATATGTCATTGACTCTACCAATCAGGTCCTAACAATGCTTGAGACAGGTTTTTTAGAACGATCCAAGTTATTTCCCAAATAGGGTGCCCTGTCTCATATTTAATTTTTTTGTCGTAGGAGTTGGAATGCTAGAGAATATGATTATCCTTTCATCCACATTGATTATCCAAGTTTCGTCCACGTTGATTATCGAGATGCTTACACTGGATGGAATATCCAGAAGAAATATAAGTGGGAACATTTAACTCTATAGATGATCAGATCTACTAATATTTGCATTTAAGACCCTACACATTTGCATTTATGATCCACAATCGGCTGAGAAATAACACAAATAATCATAAAAAAAAAATTGAATAATTAAAACATATAAAATATGTATTTGCAATGTCTTACCATATGAAAAACTCCCAATTTTTTGGTGAACGACTATAATAATATGTATTGAACGACATATCGATTGCTATATCCCATGGCATGGTAGATATAATAACAATATATTATACTAGAAATAATAAAAATTCAAATATCTTTGACAAACAATGAACTTTGGCATTATAATAACTATTTATTTTAACATGGAATGAAATCATCCTATCATGACTACCATCACATAGCCCCATTACTTAAGACTAGATGTCGATGTTTGTGGCAAAGGATTTTCTTTGTAAGATTTTATGTGTGGAATATAAGAGCTTATAAGGAGAAAATATAAATGGCGAACACTAAGAAGTACAAGGAATTTCGAGCATTAATGCTCTGCACTCTTGTTGCATAAATGAGCAAGACCTATCGCAAGTGCCACAACTCAAAATGACTCCCTCCTGACCATGTTAGATGTCCCTAAAAAAGTGAAGCCAAGACAAAATTGGATGATATAAACCTTGACACATGAAAGTGGTGGATATTTACTGACATTATATTTAATATTATTAAATAGAGGCTTTAAATCCAATCGTCACCTATGTAATAATGGATTCAATTTATAGACGAATAAGAAAATAGAAAAACATTTTAAGTATTTTAAGAAAATACAAAAATTACATAATATAAAGTTAAACTTTGAAAAATGCTAGGTCAATGTTTAAAATAATATACAGTCAATCACATATCAATCACTATATACCATATTGGCAACAAGTATAACAAGTATCTAGCCACTGCAGTGGCTCATTCCCTGTCATGGATGACGAAAGGAGTACAATGCAAGACCTATCGTTGATGACGAAATGAGTAAAATGCAAGATATTTCACATTAATACACTAGATACTTTGGGATTTTTAGGTTTGTTGATGACTATGCACAAGTATTCCAAACCCTATCAGAAACACCCATATCTAGTGTTGAAGCTAGGGTTGAAAATTTTCAGCTTTAAAACTAAAAATTTTCTCTTCCGGGATTCGGCTTTTCATAAGGTATAATCCTCACTATCAGTCCAAAAGACCGGTACCGAAGTCCCGAAATGATTTCTTTTCTCCATTATAATTAACTACAAGAAGCTCAAGTGTTATTAAAATCTAGATGCATGTTCTGTAAAGTACTTTAAATCTCGATAATTTTAAACCCTAAAGGAGTTAATTAACCATCTTTTTAGCCTTTCAGGATTCGGGGTTTACTCAGAACAATATCTTTTCAATACATTTTGAATCGTGAAATCCCAATTCCCGATTTCCCGAAAGAGGTGAAAGTCAGTCTTAATCATGATAATTTTAAAACTATTTTCATCGCGATTTCGAGCTTCGGGGTTTAATGGTGACATACCTCATGTAACCACGATCCCCAAAACCCCGAAACGTGAAGTCGCAACTCAATACTGAAGTTAAGGCTTATAACTATTCTCATCGTGATTTCGGGATTCAGGGTTTAGTGGTGACATACCTCAGGTAACCGCAATCCCCGAAACCCCAAAACGCGAAGTTGCGACTCAATACCAAAATTTAAAAGGAACTAACTTCATTTAAAAAATACATTTAATAGTAATTAAACTTCACAGATACTTTCTTTTCGGTCTCCGTCAAAAGAGATTTTTTGAATTTTGATTTTAGAATTGTCGAAATATGGCCACATTAATAACGGATAGATTGTGATGTCTGCGACACAAATGCATATCTCAAAAATATTCTCTACATTAAAGGTATTAAATTCTTGATAGTTGCATCGGTACTTTCACATAAAATGAGTTAAAGAAAACTAGAGGTCTGTGTTTTGAAACTTATTCTCGTTTTTTCTATTAGAAGTAAGACGCATCTAGCTGAGCTTTCACACCTCTCTTCTATGACAGGTTTTCATTCCAATACAAAATTCATGGCACCAAAGAAGGGACCCAAGAAGAGTGAAGATACAGCTGAGTTTTCCAGCCTAGAGGAAGATGTCATATCAGACACCACACCACATGCTATCGACTCAATTAAATCATGGGGACAAATTTATGAAAATCTGGACTGTAAGATGAAAAATTCCCCTGACAATTCCGAGAATCACCTTCGGGACATAGCAAAATCAGAACTTCACAAAATTGCAACACACCCACGGCTCATGGCATACAACGACATGATCAGTTGGGCTTTAGACAAGGTTGATATTCCGACGAGAAGCAACTTAAATGATCAAGGAGCCATTATTGGCTCATTCAGACCTAAACATATCCAAGTTATGTACAAACTCTCACCCAATCCTAATTTCATTTACAATGCCAAATTTATAGCTGAATTCTAGAGAAAGGAATGCACTGAGGCAGACCAAACTTACCCTGATTTAATCAAAGGTTGGTGGAGATGTCCATCAAAATTTAACTTTGATGCCCATAGAATTTATGCCACGGCCTCTTTGAATGAGGACATGGTTTATGTAGCCATGATGTTGTGCAAACTCTTCGGCAAAAAGAATCCCTGTCATTTCCCGGCAAAATGGGTGCCCTTTTTAGAAGAAGAATCAGAAGGATTTAGTTTCCACTGGGAAAAGATTTTATCTGATAATATAACCAAAGAGGTTTTGGATTACAGAGTTGCAAGAGCCCAAGGTCAACCAGTGGCATTTTACATGTCAGCATACATCATGGATGCAATTTGTTTTATGACTCCATTCCCCTGATGAATTGGAGTTGGAACACAACCTGCCTTGAACCCATTCACGAATATCACTATGAGTTGTGGGAAGAAAATGCAAAAAATTAATTTTACGAAATTTTCCATTTTGTGGTGATACCAATGCATAAAAAAAAAATCGGTTGTGACCCTCCTCGCATTTCCAAAGCAGTTTCAAACAACCTCAAGCCAATAGCAGACTAGTTCATTGAAGAAAGCTTCTCCTACATCAGGGTTTATGGGTTCTCAATCCCCCCTCACGCGCTCCCAAAATTCCTCCCGGATAGACCGGTGTGTAGGGAAGTAGCACACCAAATAGTAAAAGGAGGTATTGGAATAGAGCTAAAGGCAGCTCAAAACAAGTCCTAGCCAATCTTCCCTGTGCACATCGGGAAATTTTCATAACTAAATTTGGGACATTCTAGGGTGGAAGCAGAAGCACTCGAAGAAGTTAAACTGTTAAATATTAAGTACAAAAGGCATGACCCTTATCAATTAGTGAAAAAACACTTGATACACTACAACATGAAATCCTATGAACATGAGGAGTCCCCTTGGGACGACATGTTCAAAGGAACCAAGTCTTATACAGAAGTGTTGGAAAGAGTACAAACACTATCATTCGACCTGCAAGTCAGCTTTCAGACCTTTCAGAAGCAACGACAGAGTGGTTTGCCCCAAGTACTTCAAGGGGAAGAAATTACCCTCCCCCAGGAGCAAGAAAGTGTTCCACCAGGTTTCAAGCAAGAAGCACAAAAGAAGGGAAATCCAAAAAAATCCCTACAGGATGCGGAAAGGCCTCCACCAAGCAAAAAGAACGAAGCAAAGAAAAGGTCAGGGAGACCTCCCAAGTCTGGTAAGCCTACTCCTACTTCATCACCAAGGGTTGATGTCAACACACCTAAGGCAGCAGGAGGGAAAGGATCTATGGAGCTAGGGATTCCCATAGCCTCCTTAACCCCCTTACAGTCCACTTTTGGACTGTCGCAGACGGGAGCTCTTTTTGTTGATGACCTTACCTCCATTCCCATAGATGAGATTCCTCCTTCCGATTATTTTTTAAGTAGAAAAAGGAAGGCTGTCCTAAAATAGGAGATGCATAAGAGGGAGGGGAACATGGTTAAAAAAAATAAAGTCTTGATAGATGGACAAAATTTGGAGGAAGAAGATTTTGCTACAGAAGTAGCAGGTTCCATGGGAGCCATGGCAACAACAAACTTTTTTACCATGGGAAAAATCATAACAGGGATAAAGAAGAGTGATAAAATCATAGCACAACTGCAAGAGAAATTAAAGAATGTTGAGGAGAGCATTAGAGAAGAAATGAGTAAAAGCTTGGAGCAGACAAGGGCTGCCGAAAGGTTAGAGGTTCAATCACTCAAAACGAGTTTGGTCGACATGAGCCAGGAAATACAAACAAATCAGCTACGGATTTCTCAGTAAAAGGAGCATGCAGAACAGTTGTAGGCTAGATTAATATCAATGGAAGATCATATTATAGACTTAAAATCTTTCTAGGCCCAGTCACTGGAAGTGCATTCAAAAATAGAAATTGAACAACAGCAATTGATTTCCAAGATAGAAATTGTTCAGAATTACTTTCAAGAAGTAGATAATGCCTTTGATAATATTGTCCTAAGAGAAAAAGAAGCCAAAGCAATGAGGAGATTCATCAACAAAGTAAAAGTATTATTTGGAAGGGCTTTATTTCCAAGAAAATGGAAAAATGGAGAAGATCATGAAAACGGTTTTGGATCTATTTTTTAACAAATAGTTAGTCTCTAAGAATTAGGAAATCACCAACCATCCTAAGATTGGTGGTTTTGTATAAATGTAATTTTTTAAGACTAAGAAGAGGCTTTTTCTCTGGAGGAATTGTAAATAAAAAACTTCTTTTTGCCTGAATTAATAGATATAGATTGAAGATTCCAGCTCTGGTCAAGCCTAAGTTATGTGTTTCTCTATCATTCTATTTTTTATTCCATACTTTCGTTTGAAGTGTTTCATGTGGTAATTTCTATTATAGTAATTGAAACAGTCAGATTATGTAATTGTTTGCATTTTTTCCTCTGTATCAGCTTTCAGGGGATATAAGACCTATGAACGTTTTAGGACTCTGAAACTGAATGCTTCTGCAAAGTTATCATACCTCTTTATTGTATTATCTTAAAATGAGATTCCTCTTAAATTGATGCCTCATTTTTTTGTTATGCGACTACATATTCCCTTTTATTTCTTCATTCAGTGCATCTTATTCATTAAAATTAACTTAGATACAAAAAGTGGCCTTCATTTCAGTTATACTATTGATTCATAATTTGAAAGTTATATTTTTATTAATTCAAACCAGAAATTTGCAACCCTTGGAAATATTTTGGATTTACAAAAAAGAAACCCTCAGCTTTCATGATTGTTCCAATTACCAAACAGCCTAATATAGAACCTGGTCTATCAGATCAGACGAGCATTATGTTAAACCTATTCAATACCATCTTACTTTTGAGAGAGAGGAGATCAGTAGACCTCACCAAGATGCAAGATGATGCCCTAGAAATCGAATCAAACATGATGGGTTCAGGAAAGCTAAAAGCCAAAATGGAGGTTGGGAACAAAGAAACCAGAAGATACAGAGAACAAGGAGGATCTTCAGGGTCAGGAAGATCTTCGGGAGACAAAATGGACGACATGGCTAGGATAATTAAAGAATTGTCTAATAAGATTTCGAAAATGGAATTAAAGCAGACTAAAAATGACCATTTTCCCAAAGAGGATTTCAGAAGGAACCACAATCCTCAAGTCTCACAAAGACAGATTAAGAATGAGGATCAAAAAATCCCAACCCCCTTCAAGAGTGAAAACTTCATTGGAGAGGAATATTTAGAATATTTTGAGGAATTAGAGGAAGATATAAACAA
>JASDQU010681566.1:81738-95777 GCA_032191745.1 Picea mariana | reverse complement strand
TAAGAGAATGTGGAATGATCTTAGGTAGTCCATACTTATTTGATCGTAAGGCAATCTTCTATAGGACAAAGAATCAATATCAATTCACTAAAGCAGGTCATGATTATGTGGTTCATGCTCATCATGTTAAAGAAAATAAAACACTTCAAACAATGGAACAAGTAACGAATGCAGTGCAAGTATGCAATGAACCAATAATTGTTTCAAATGAAGTAATTGATCTTAAGCAAGAACAAGAGATGGTTGTTGAATGGAAAATCAATCATAAGTTGCTTCAAGATAAGCTCATGTCGTGCAGATATCTAAAGTATATCAGCTCATTTGTAGTCGTCTTTTTGATGCTGTCATTAGCAATGTTTTCTACATGGATGATAGTAGCTTCAGTAATATGTAACAATGTTCAAATGGCTAACAATATACTGTCAGTTGTCATGATTGTGTTACAGATGATCTTGATGAGACAGGTGCACAGGACAGAGTTCAGAGACAGAGAGCAAGCCGGGTGGCCTATACCGAGCTTGTTGACTGGTCAGTAACCTTTTGGGGACCAAAAGGTCTTATTGTGGGGAGGTGTGATCCGAAATCGGATTCAGAATCCTGACAGGGCTTGAAAAATGCTCAAAAAATGAAAGTGGTCGGAATCCGATGAAACCAACACCATTGCGTCTGTCTCATCTTCCTGATTCCGGTGGTATATTTACTTTGTCAAATGGAGTCTGTATGAAGAAGATATCACATTCTGTCCGAAAAGGCAAACAGGCAAAAAATTTGCTAACTATGCAGTCCGTACAGTCCGTACGGACGCTAATGTGGCATGTCCGTACGCTGACGTGGCAGGTCCATACAGGACACGTGGCAGGGCCGTACAGGACACATGGCGGCTCCAGGTGATGACACGTGGCAGGCAGATTTAGACTTTTTGGTGCACGGCTGGACCAATCAAGAGGTGACACGTGACACCACTGAAAGGGTGACACGTGGCACGGGATGACATCAACAGCCTATGTGTCATATGACGTGGCGTATGAAAGAGGATGTGTCAGCAGGTGACGTGGTAGATGACTGGACCGTACGGCGAGTGACGTGGCGGATGACATGGCAGTACGACTCTAACATGTGGACCAATCGGCAAGTGACATGTGGCACTGTTCGAGTGAATGGTTGGGTGCCACATGGCCCAATCAGCGGCTGCCACGTGGCACCCAGGTATTGGTTTATTGGTTTTGGTTTCAAAAGTATTTGGAGTCAACCGGATTCGAACCGGCGACCTCCCCCACCGACTACGCCTTCGTATCGACCGTTCGACCATTGGACCATGGGTTGATTCTTGTTATATGAATATGTTTGTTTATAATTGAATTCAAACGTTTGTAATAACGGACGGGGGGTCGGGCCGGGGCTTGGCCCCGTCCCAAGGTTTTAATACATATGCCCATGCCTTTTATCAAATAACGCACGGGGTATATGCCATAAGCCACGGGTTATATTACATATGACCACTTTATTAAATATGTGCATGGAATATTAAACCGTTACCATTATGGTTATAACCGTTACATGTGCGGGTTGTATAGCCCGAGATCACATGGATGCGCCAATGGAACCGGGTGCGGGAGCTAAAAGGGGGGTGGCCTGCGCTAGCGCGTGGCCACATGACACCATGTGACCTTACCAAAAGGGGGCGCGCGTAGCTGGAGGGGGATAAAGCCTGTATTAAACTATAATATAGTTACAAAAGTGGGTTTTTAACCACTTTTGTTAATTTTAATGTAATTAAAACCATTTTTAATGTAATTGGGAGTTATTGGGTGGTTTTTGAGCCTAACTTCTTGGAGGAAGTTGGAGATGGGAAACTACCTTCCCAACTATTTAACCAAGGCTTGTTTGAGGCCATGGGGGGAGCCTTTGAGAGCATTCAGAGCAGAGATGCTGAGGAGAAGCCAAGTCAAAGCCAGTTTGAGGCAGATAAGCCGTTGAGGAGGAGATGCTATCAGATCATTTCTCAAAGCTCTGGACGTCCGTTTTGCGTGCCGTTTGTTGTGCATGGTTCTAGAGATCTGGGCGAACATGACTAGATCAGTCTTCTAGCCATTTGGCATCGCAGTGATTTACTATTCATATTTCGAACAAAAATAAAGAAGCCTCACCCACAGAGAAAAGGCCCGGAGACGTAGGCAAAGTTGTGCCGAACTCCGTTATCAACCTGCGTATTATGGTTTGTTGTTTTTCATTGCATTTTAGATCTGCACATATGTATATGGTTGTTATAATTCCTTTTCTTTTCTCATTCTTTTGCTAAGTTTCTCAATGGTTAATTAACGCATGAAAATAAAAACTCAACCATAAGTCATTCGAAAAATCCTGACAGATCACATACTCAGAAATTAAAGATTTACAATAAGAATGTGCATTTTACAGAATCACACTGATTTTGACTCTTTGTTGGAAAATATATATCTATGACAAAGTTCTCAATTATCTATGGACTAGAATTTGCAAATAGGAATGCTTTGTTTACTTTGAGAAAGACTCAATCCAAATAAAAGTTAAGGAGGAAAAGAAGGGATGATATAAATAGGTGGACAATTTAGTTCAAGTATCAATCTATTTATTTTCACAAAAATAGTTCAGGGGATGTAAGCTGCATTCTCCACTTCAAATTGACAAGCTTATTTGTGATTAGATTAAAATTTTGATATTGTACTTCTCACGAGAACCATTCTATAGTAGAAATGAGATGATATAGAGCATAGATTTTTCCAGCAACAACAAGTGGGCTAGTGTCATCATTGAAACAAAAAAGCCTAATACCTTCATAGGAAATAATATCAACTTAAAATAAGTCTTCAAAGGGATGTTTTTGTCAAAATTCATGAGAGAGAGAGTTTCACATAAACATAGTACTGATTATTATGCTTCTTCAATTAATTGAAAATAAGGTTACCTGCATCCCCATTTAAATGCATGAAGATACAAGATGAAGGTGGAGATGATGAGACTCCTRTGCAAAGCATGTACCAACAAGTATGAAAGGAATGGTTATCGTAGCTCCGATTAAAGAGAGCAGTAAAACATGTGTTAATTCTATTGCTAAATCTAACTAACAGTAATGCGGATAAGCCCCACCCCCAATGAGATGAAGGCTAAATAAAACACTTACAGAAGGGCGAAGATTGGGCTTTGGATCCTTTTTCTCTGTCTTTGAACTTGGCTTCTCTTTACTTTTGAGTTCTAGGGTACCTTTCTAGCTTTTCCTCAACGTATTTGGTCCAAATTCCACCAACCCACTTGCTTTAAAACTCCCCAATGAATGACGTCTGGCCTCTGTGGCGGTGGATTTGTTAAAGGATGATTTTTTCTCCAAATGCCTCTGTTTGATGTTGGACACAGTCTCATTATAAGGAATCGGTCTTTTTTCCTCACATGTCACCCGCATCCAAAGCAATAACACTACATCCGGGCCTCCATAATAGCCTGACCACCCACTTCCTTTACTATTCCAGAAAGGGTGGGGTAATTTGGTCATCCAATTCCAATTATTACAGACTTATATATCCTCACAAGTCCATATATCCTCAAAGAGACAGATTATATGATTAGTGTAGTAAGAGAATATAAAGAATCTTTCCAAGGATCAAGTAAAGTAAGCGAGGAATAAATGATCATCCTTGGAACGCTGGTTGGTTTCCATAACACATCTTGCCTCGAAACTCAACAATAATGAAGAGGGTTCGAAAAAAAGCATGTGCAATTATTTTGAACTTAGAAATCGGTTGTTTATTAGACAGGTGCAGCTACAACTTGTCCTTGAGCTGTTGATTGGAATGTAATGGCTACATCTACAGGTTGTTACTGGTAACCATCTCCAACAGGAACCAAAATAATTCAGGCATGTACTTAGTTTTGGGTCACCACTTTCATTTGATCATCAATACTCTTCTCACCAACCTCTGGTGTTTTGGTAGCTTGTTGCAGTCACCAAATATGATACATGCATTACTACTAAAACACACAGTTCACTATGACAGTCCAAATGTCATGAGATATTCGACAGTTGGGAAGGAAACAACATGTCATGCACGTGAAAGAAGACGCTTGTCACTTATGTTCATATGGAATTATTAGAAAAAAGTTTCCAGTGCGTAAGGATACCTATTGAGTATTTAATCTAATTTAGAGTGGAGGCCAAGTTTACTAAAATTATTTCCATGACCTGTTAAAAAACGAGCATATGAACTATAACAATGATAATTGTACCTTATGCCTTTTTAAACAAAAAAATGTAGTAATTACATTAGCCATCTTATACAATGAAGTTAGGTATAAAATGTAGAAGTGAAACTAAGTCTTGGTATTTTCCTGCATTACAACCTGAGATACTCAAATTCGAAAGGGATTTTCTAAGACAATGAACCATAAATCATCACTGGAGCTTCACTGCTATAGAGAAAATTCTCTTCGACCGCCTTCAGAGCCTAATATTCTAAAAGGTAGGCTCTCAAAAGTTATCTTGGTGGGCCATGCTTTGCAGAGTATACCTAGAGGTTGCTTCCATGTTCGAGTTGCACTTGCACCAGTAAGTTGCTCTAGTGTTGGTTGTTGTAACTGTTCTTCCAATTAATTTAGTGGTTGCTTATCTTATCTCCTAGGGAATTTTTTTTAGTGTGTGTTTCTTTTGAGCGTTTAGACTACCTTAGAGTGTCTTGGATCTTATCACACAGTGGAGGATCCCGAGCTCTTCCAGTCACGAAGGCTTCTTGGCCTGTCGCCGGTTACACTGAAGCCACCCCCGCCACCATTAAGGCGAAGGCTAGACCAACAAGGGTCTTTTGAAGCAACCGGGTTACAAACCATTATGCCCGAAAAACCCCTGGAGGAATCGACTGTTTTGGACCTTGAAGCAACCGCTCTTGGCCCGATTGAAACCCAAACCACTGATTTCTAGGCACCTTTCATTGTACCAATTCAATTTAACGAGTGCCAGACAGTGTCGCACATAGCAATGGAAACAAATGTTGTTACTCCTTCTGGGAATTCTTCAATTCCCACCACGATTGTCACCACAGGAGAGCTTTCATCTCCTAACCCACCGTCAACGGTCCGAGTCACCATGGGCTCAACCGCAACTACTTCACACAGTGGTCTGAACCCATCTTTGGCAGCAGCCACAACGCCTTTCACACCTAGTGCGACAGGTCCTCCATTCTCATACGGGATGCCTAGTTCGGGTACAAGTCCTGTACTTTCTTACTCCACTTTACAGACTACGGGTCTGGGGGTAGGGAGCTCTAGCACTCCTCTGCAAGGTCACATGGGGGGCACTCCTGTCCCTTTTAATGCTTTTCCTTACGGAGGAGGTCATATCCCTCCTTCGTCCCCTTCACTCGGTGGCTCGCATCAACAATCCATCGGGAAACCTACACACAATAGTTTATTTGGAGCGGGGAGTCAAGGACCACCTTCACATAGTATGATGGTAGGTTCGAGACCGTTTTCTTGGAATGAAACGTTTGGTAATAACACCTTCTCGTCAGCCGCTTTCCTAACTGGGGGAAACCCCCTTTTTGGACAATCTACTCCTATGTAGGGTACTATTCCTACACAAGGGGGCAAACCTAGCAGGACCTTGGAATTCAGGGCAAGGATTCGTTCCCTCCTCCAGAATGTCGATCTGGGGTAATTCTTTCTACAATCAATGGAACCCTGGACAAACTACTATGCCTATCCCCATGGGACCGGCATGGGGTAATCCTTCCCAAAGTCCTTCGAATATAATGAATGCCTAACCATCTATGTCCTTTTTGGGAAATCAGCCGATGATGTCTCCACATATGCAAAATATTTACTTTGGCCAGGGCCATGGCTTCTACCAGAATCCAAGCCAACAACCAAACTTTTCCTGGCAACCTGGTGCCAGTCAAACTCCAGAACCATTTTTCCTAGGTTATCAGCAACAACCTAAACTACCGTTCCTGGCAACTTTACACTTTCCAGATTTGACAAGGTTGTTGAACAACCCTATTTGTCACGATTCGCGTTGGCCTCCTATGCCGACGAAGTTGCCTTCGGACATTCCAAAGTCGAAGCCAAGCCTAACAAAGATCCAGGTGATCATGTGACTACCTTCCATATTTGGTGCTCATCTAATTCATTGAAAGATGACTCTGTACAATTGCGATTGTTTCAACGTACTTTCATTGGGAGTGCCGTGAAATGGTACATTGAGCTCGATCGCTCAAGATACTCTTCTTTTGGCGAACTGGCAATGGATTTCCTGAACCATTTCCAGTTACCTATGAGATATGACACTGGCACAGAGCTGCTCGCCAATTTCGAACAAACAATAGTGGACCATATCTCTGATCACATCCGAGAATGGAGATGTCGGAAGAGTCTAGTCAAGGTACCAGTCCCACCAGCATTCCTGCTTGAGTGGTTCCTTAAGTCTTTGGTCCTGCAGTTATCCAAAGATGTCGTGACATCTGGATTTTTCTCTGAAGAAGATGCCATCATGAGGGCTCAACAATTTGAGCTCATCTATTCTTAGTCCAGTTTATTATACAACATTTTGCTAGATGCACCCCATTCAATACTGGATAAAAATAGACAGAGAGCTGGACCACATACCGATGGTATTGTTGGTTCAGCACAAACCAATCCCACTGAGCAATTGACAAAGAAGTTGCAACAGTTATCCATACAACACACAGCGGCCAACCAAACTACTTCTTTGGTTGCTCCCCCTACCCAAACTTCGGAAGTACACACAGTGCAGTCGACTAACCCAAAGGCCACCCAGCGGCCTGAAGGGAAGAAAAAACAATGAAAGAAGGATAAGGGGGATAAAAAGCCCAACGATAATGTTGGCAGGGACAACACTGAAAAATGGAAGGCGAGGTATCCATGCAACTTGTGCACTAAAGACCACCTGACCCATCTATGTCCTCGACTTGCAGAGGCCCAAAAATTTGTCATGCAACAACAACAGGCAATGTTGACTAATCCATTTCAACATGGACAAAATCTAACTCAAGCCTCTGCAAGCATGGAAGGGGGAAGCCAAGAAACCCGCCCGCCTCTGAACAACCCTGCATCCACGAACGTATATATGGTAAAGGGTGATGCTTTTATATCGACTAGAGCGCATGACTATAGTAAACCAAGCACTTCTGAGAAGGGTAAAGAAGCTAAACTCCCATCTCTTCCTCTACAGATTGAGAAGATGTTGGGTGAAACAATGACACGCATTCCCAAAGGTGCATTCAAAAAAGATTCTCATAACCCAAACGCAAGGGACACCCAGAACTACTTTGTGGTGGAAGATTTATCACAAACCCCTTGTGGGATGTCCGCTTTGGAGGTCCTCCAAAGCTACCCTTCTCAGAGGAAATCCTTGTTAACCGCTTTAGGATCTACCAAGACTTGTAATCCAGGTACAATCATGTCGGATACAACCGAATTAAAAGCTCATTTGCCTTACCACGTAGCATTTCAGATAGTAGTGGCTTATCTCGTGAAAAATTTTACTCAGAATATTTTCTGCACGGTGGTTGATGAGGTGCCTTGACATGCGTTATGTCGTTGGCATGTTGGAAGGCCATTGGCTAGCCCATTTTGTCTCCGTCACCTACTCTCCTCACCATTTTTTACATTCGTTCATTCTAACCACATGGTATCATTCCTTCTTTCCCCATGTAGTTGGGAGGGAAGACCATGTGTGTCGAAGTAGAGGTAGTCGATGCTCCCCTCGACTATAACCTCTTGTTAGGAAGGAGTTGGACTTATTCCATGCAAGCTATGGTTGCTACAATTTTCCGAGTCTTGTTGTTTCCACACGAGGGCTGGATTGTGACCATAGATCAATTGTCTTTCTCTAGACCTGACTCGTCACTGGGGGCATCCACGGTGCCGATGATTGATAATCCTCAACTAGGTGTTGTTAATGTAGGGGTTCGTTTGTGCCCATCCTTGATGGGTACCTTCGATTACCCGCCCCCTCAAGGTGATATTAAATTTATATCCAATCATCATAAGGTTGAGATTTTTCAGGTTTCGTCATTCTGCACGACTTACTTCGATGACCCGTGGATACTTCCTTCCCCATCAACCATGATGGATGAGACAGGGCACTCGGGTATGTCCATGCCCTTGTCCGCCGCTGAAGTGGCATACTCTTTAGTCCAGCAAGCTTCAGCTAACACTGATCCAACTCCTGCACAAGAGTTAGATCCACTTCTAGAGCCTATTTGGGCTCAGGGTTCTCTCGCCAACATCAATTTGTTAGACTTAGTCTTGCCCTCTGACGAAGCAGTAATCGAAGCAATGACTAGTCCGGACAAACCTTGGGAAGATCTTCACCACATATCATATCTCCTCCCAGAGTTAAGCCAAAATCGAAGCAGGAGAATTCATCGTGACTATGACAGGAGATCAGCCTTGTCCTATTAATATCTTAGCTACACACAAAATTTATGCTGAGAGAAATATGGCAACTATCGTCGAAACTATATCGATCAATATCTCTTGAAACCCTGGCATCATGGAGAATGTTTTCATCAGAGATGACTGTTCCCCCAGAGAGATTCAACTCTATACAGATCTTTTTAAAGAATTCTGTGACGTTTTTTCCTGGTCTTACGAGGAGATACCCAACATCAACCCACAAAGTGTCGATCATGAGCTACCTTTGTTGTTTTTCAAGCTTGCTTTGAGATCCAAAAGCAACATCCAACGAGACTGCATTTATGCTTTTCTATCTCGTCCGGATTAACTGAGAAAAGTAACCATTATGGAGTCTTCTTTAAGCCCTTTTCAGACTCCTTAAAGATGAAAAGATAGTTGAGTGACATTGTTTCTTCACACTCGTTAAATTGGTCCAGAAGAACGTTCCTTAAATGGGTCTTCTTTTAAGCCCTTTTCAGACCCTCTAAACATGAAAAGATTGTCGAGCGATCTTGTGGCCGTTCACGCTCGTTAAATTGAAATTTGAAGTCACGTCTGTCCGACGGTAGTTTACCCCTTTTTCGGTCAAGACGGTCAATTATACGAACAAATGTATACTCTATGGAACTTCTGTTCTTTAGAAGAGTACTCTCAGATATATACGAACTTACGAAAAAGAAACCCCCATGGAGTCCATAGTTAAGATCTTTTTAGACTCCCTAAAATTGAAAAGATCGTCGAGTGACCTTACTCTTTCACACTCGTTAAATTGGTCCAAAAGAATATTTCTGACGAAGTCCATAGTTAATCTTTTTTTAGACTCCTTAAAAATAAAAAAATAGCCAAGTGATCTTGTCCTTGTCACACTCGTTAAAATGGATTTGAATCGACGTCTAATCAGTGCTAGTTTATCCTTTTTCGAACTGATTAGACTATCTTCGAAAAAGATATCCCAATGGAGTCTCATTTTATTCTTTTTCAGACTCTCTAAATATGAAAAACCATCGAGCTTACCTTCTTTGGGCTCGTTAAACTTACATCGAAGGACATTACCATTGTGTGTTTTGTTAACTGCGTTTGCATACCATATACACCAGCCTTGTAACAAGTTGCTTCTGCATCTTAACACCTTTGGCCTCCAAAGGATCTTTCCCAAGTATCATTTTACTAGAACATCAGTCTTGTCCTTGTGCCTTGAGCTTGTATGTTTGCAACACTCGTTCCTCCCTTGTAACGTAATATTCCTTTATTCTTTTTCCACAATTATTGAAAAGAACAAAAAAAACAAATATACCCCAAAAAGAGGAAGGAAAAAGTATTTTCTTTATTGGCAACATAATGAGTCTCCCTTGGATAAAGCACATATGTCTGTTTGTTCGTCAGACTATGGGATGCAGTACAACCTTAGGAATCTTTTTCTCGCTATATAGAGTTGTGTCCTCCACCGTTTGGTTATCCTTCCAAACATATGGAGAGTTTGTGTCGCCTCCTGCTTCATAGACTTATGATTAACATACAAGTTGCCTGAGTCTCATCATTTGTCGTGCTATTATCCAAGGGAAGTTTATCGCCAAGCTTGATTCGACCCCTCTACAATATGTCTCTTGTCCTCATGCCCGACCATCCTGAAACATCCAATCAAGTCCTTGTTCGAAATCACTAAAGCCTTCAGTCTGATCATCAAGATTATCAAGTACATGACCGACGAGCCGTCAAAGACCTCTGGGTAGTGCAGTCGTACACTCATATTACACTCCTACCTGAGTTTTGAAGATTTTGAAGTTGTTGCTCGAGCTCTGAAGATCTCATCTCCAGCCATCAGGCCGAATCAGCGTCTGGAAGATGGATACTCTATATGTATATCTTTCTGATTTCGAGATGTAGCTCCGCTGTGTATTGTTTGCGGCTACTCTTTATAGTTATTTGACATGGATCTATAGTGTATTTGATTGGTAGCCATGGTTCTATTTTATCCTGAGCATGGGTATTCCCGCCTCGGTGAGACATTTGTTATTTTGCAGACGACACCTCCTGGTTCTTGATCCTTGGGCTCAATCGTTCGGCACATCAGTAAAGATTGGTAATGTATTTCGGCCATCAGATGCTCTTCTAACCTCGCACATTAGGGGGCATCTGTTATAACCCTAAATTGCACCACACATGCTTACCTAGCATCATGCCAACTCATATCCCTTTTTTTCCAAAACACTGCTGAACAACTCTTTGAAAATCCTCTTGAATAAAGGCCCATGTGCCCTAATCCATTACTGCACATGTGTACATGCTGGCTAACCCAAAACAACCCATGTGGACCGACAAAAGCATGAAAAAAGGAAAGTTGTTGACAGAACAAAAAGCTATGGATGAGTTAACTGAAACTCCCGACCATGCATGGCCGAGGGTTCGTCCAAATACCTAGCTCCTTCTAGCCTATAAATGAAGGGCTAGGGGTCCCATTTGGAAGGAGGAAAAATTTAGCAAAGAAACTCTGCCCATTTACGTATTCCCATTGTCCAAACCCTTTATCCTTTCCTTATGACAAAGGAGATTCAAAGAAAAGCAGTTGAAGGACAGAAGAAGAGGAGCCCAGGATTAGGTTCAAGGAGTGGTGGCTGGTCTCAACTTTTGTAAGTTGACTCATTTTAAGTAATAAAGAGAATGTTTTTCCCGTCCCAATTCATGAACTGTTTATAGTTTGATCATTATATGTTTGGATTTCTAACCCGTTAGTATATAAGTAGTATGCATGCATAGTTGTTGTTTGTCTTGGATGTAGGTCAGCTTTGGAAGGAGGATTGCAAACAAGAAATCAAACACAACGGAGGATCGACATCAAACGCTGAGAACGAGGTAGGTTGATCTTTCCATGCATTTACTAAGAAAAGGGGATTTAAATCTAGGGATGAAGGTAAAAAGTAATTTCTATTCAGTCATATCTGCATGCAAAGTCTGAACTCTATTTGCTAGTCCGTAGGGTGATTTTCCCCAACAAAAATCCTACAGTTACAACAATTTGTACATCTAGGACTACAACACCAACACCACAACTCTCAACATTGTGTTGTTCAACAATGGTTTCAACTACAAATCTTGCTATGAAATCTAGTGCAACAATGACCCATAATAGTTCCTTCCTAACTTTATTATTGTTGCAACTACCAACTTCTACCCACTTGACAATATGTTTCATATTTCCCTACTGAAGTACCATCCATCCCCAAGTTCTCTAGTGTCCATATTTCTAAATATATATGGAAACCTTCGACCAACATGTCAAATCCAAATCTTCCCGCACAAAAATGATGAGATCATTTAACCCTAAATTACAAGGCCAAAACAACAAAAAAATGCAATCATTTAAACCTAAATTCCACCATTCAATGGAAAACAAAAAACACAAAGAATTACAACCACTTTATAATCCCCGAATTGTAGCAATCGAACCTAAAATAAATTGTAGTCGTCCTTTAACCAAGACTCCAATGTCCAAGCCCAAAATAAATTTAAACACACTAATTAGAACCGTAAGATTGAAGCCCAAAATAATCCACGACAAATTTTAAACCCTAAATCCATATATTTGAACTTTTAATATAATACATGATACTATAACCCTAAAATTCAACATAAAAAATTAAAATCGATACACTGAAAGTACTTATTTCCATATTCCGCAACCTCCTAGATTGTTAAGTGCTTACAATGGATGAAGATGATGAGAGACGTCGTGTTCTTGGATCCAAGCAGCTCTGTCGCTTGGCCATGACGGCAGTGGAAATATACATGGTGAACTACATGATGATCATAGCTACCCAGATCTTCTCTGGCCATATCGGAAACCTAGAGCTCACTGTTGTGTCTCTTGGGAACACGAGGATCCAAGTATTTTCTTATGGCCTCATGGTATATAGTAATCAACCTAATCTCCTTATAAAAATTTTGATCAGTTTATTGAGAATGGAAAAGGAGCTTCTGGTTCAATTTATTTATTTATTATCTCCTACTAATCGTAGATCTGAATCTAGAATTTTTCTTTTTGGCAACAGATGGGTATGGGGAGCGTCATGGAGACTTTATGCGAACAGGCCTAGGAAGTGAAGAACTACGAGATGTTAGGGATCTATATTCACCGATCGACCATCCTCTGCATGGGAATGGCCATACCTATCACACTTATATACGCCTTCTCCAAGCCCATAATCAACTTCTTGGGGGAATCTGAGAGATTAGCATCAGCTATGACTATATTTGTTTACGGTCTCATCCCAAAAATATATGGCTATGCCACAAATTTCCCGATCAAGAAATTCCTGCAAGCTCAGAGCATTGTATTGCCCAACGTGTATAAAGAATTCTTTACCATATCCATCCACCTGCTTGAGCCATATGGATGTCGGTGGCCTCCCACCTATTCCAACTGGCTCATTTTGGCAGTGTTTTCCCTAGTTTTCGGGTCCCTAACTTGCGGGGTCGTTTTGAGGCCCTAAACAACTTTTTTTAGGGCTCACCACAGTCAAAATGGCCTTTAATAGATAGCAACAAAATGTGTATTCCTCGGATAGACCTTTCCAACGGGTTATCATGCGCCTAAAACAGAGATTGTATGCAAAAGTTATGACCCTGGAAAGTTGATGTACTAACTTACCCAAATAGGGTCCACATGACTTTTGGTGCTTCATCTCCTAGGGTTAGGTTTTTTGGATGTCAAGGGTTTTTGACATTCCTGTTTATTGTAAAAATTCCTTCAGAGCCTCAATATAATCATCTTGTTGCGAATGAGCGCAACCATCACATCTCTTCTCAAAGATAAGCCGCCACCATTTTAGTAAGCTTGTTTCCGCTGCATTTTATAGTTTTGGCTTATTTCCTTATTGAATAGAAACTTGTTTTATTGTATATCTATTATTTTGTGTTAAGCATATTTTGATAATAATATGTATTCATTTTGTTCTGCAAATATATTATGGATCACTGCTGCTAAGGTGGGTGGTCGTTTACAAGTTGGGGATGGCTTGACATTTGTGCTTAGCCACTAGTGGACAATCATCGCCGTCGCCCAGTTTGTGTACATTGTGAATAGTCACAACTGCAGGTATATGTCGACATGATTCTCCCTTCAGGACTTCAATGGTTTTCCTGGAGTGATGGCGATGCAACAAAAGGCGGCGAGCTCTGAAGCTAGACTTAATTGATGTCAGATTATGTGACCCAAAGGTAAAGGTTATAGTAGCGAATGCGCATCTAATGTCAGCTAGAAAAATATTGAATGCTAACAGGTTGGATTCGGTGAGTAAGAAGATGCGTGGAAGGATAATATTTTTCAAATCTAGCAGACATGTGGCATGTTTTGATATGCCCTTGACAGATGACGAAAGGTTAGAGAGGAACCTCCCCTTAAAGAATACATTCTACGTAATAAGTAATCTTCACTTTCAAAATATCTTACCTATGTTTAGGGAAAAAGAAAATCTTATATGATGAAACATTTATTGTTTTTCTATTTTTGCATATTCAAATTCTTGAGATATCTTATGGGAATATTAGCTAAAAAATTCTATTGATATTTGAAATTTGTATCAAAGTTTCTCAAATGTGGG
>JASDQU010681566.1:56727-77739 GCA_032191745.1 Picea mariana | reverse complement strand
ATTTTCCTTTGGACTGGCGATATTTTTCCATTGGGTTAAGTGATAGCCTGTAGTTTTGTGTGCACCTCTCCATATAAAATTTGCCATGAGATGTTGAATATTGTGTAAAACAGAAGTAGGAATCTTCGCTAAACTGAGCCAATACACAGGGATGCTTTGTAGAACTAATTTTGCTAAGACCATTCTGCCACCTAAAGAGAGTCATCTGAAAGTCCAATTGTTAATTCTTTTTTCAATCTTCTGAATCATCCAGTTCCAATCCACTACCCTGTAGCAGTTAGGTTTTAAATTAAACCCAAGATATGACATGCCTTCATCGAAGTTAATGAAATTGATGTTGTATGTTGATTGAATCCTGTGTTCTAGACTGGTCTCAATGTTCTGTGCAAGAAAACATGATTTTTGACAATTTATGTCCATACTCAAGGCAAAACAAAAACTAATTAAAATATTTTTGAATTCCATCCAGTCTTCATAATTCCAACTCCCTATAATTAAAACATTGTCAACAAAGAGAAGATGTGATACTATGGTTTCTGTAGCAATTTTAAGGCCATGAAAAGTCCCATTTGCCACAACCTTATTCAATAATATACTTAAACATTCAACAACCAGAAGAAATAATAGTGGGGATAGTGGATAGCCCTGGCAAAGACCTCGATAACTTTTGAAGAAATCAACCAAAGAGCCATTAATTAAAACTGCCATATTAACTGAGGTAATACATTCCATAATCCATTGGGTAACTTCCCAATTTAACCCGTTCTGAGTTAATAACAGCCTTAGAAATTGCCAGCTCACCTTATCGTATGCTTTCTTCAAAGCCAACTTAAGAAAAATGATGCTTAAATTCTTAGTCTTAGCAGTGTGTAAACATTCTTGAGCTATTCCAACAACATCAAAGATTAAATGATCCTTTAAGAAACCAAACTACTTAAAGGAGATACAATCTGCCAATTTTTCTTTCATCCTTGTGGCGATAAGTTTTGATAGGACTTTATAAGCAAAATTACAAAGGGAAATTGGCCTGAAATCATGAAAGGTTTATGTCTTGTTTACCTTGGGAATAAGAGCGAAGAAGGTGTTAGTGATAGAAGTTGCCCCGAGACTTCTATAGGGTCAAGCCTAGCACATCTTTAGTTATTGCAATGGTTTTTATGGATAAATGTATATTGTTTTTTTGAAAAGGTTGGAGGTTTCAACATCAAATGAAGGAAGAGAATATCGATCTCTGATTGTAAACAAGTGTTGATCACACTTACTTAGTGAATGGTAGTCAATTTAACAAAGCAGATAAAACCATAAGAAGAAAGAAATATGCAAGTGTCCAATCTGTTCACTCACATAGGAAGATTCATGATCCTAAATGTCATTTAGAAGCAAAGAATAAGGTACTTAAAAAAAAGTCTTGGAATGGGAAAGAAATTAGTGAAATCTTCACTACCTTATCAACATAACAAGATAATTTCAATGCATTGCAAAGACAACATGTTTTACAAGTAAGAAAAAGGAAGAATGAGATTAGAGGGAAAAGTTTGCTCATCAAAAGGGTTGTAGCATTGAGTGAAAAATGAAATAGTTCCTTCTTTACAATCACAAAAAAGAAGCTCAATCCTGCATTCCCTGGTCTCTATTAAACCCTCTCATGCCCCCCTTCTATCTACTACCAAATGTTGTCTTTAAATAGTAAGATATATTAAACAGATTCTACCTATCTACTCGGAACTAATCATAATAGTGAACTAAAAATAAAAACAATCTATGATATTATGCAAGAAATATGGGACAGCTTAAGTCAAATGACTTGCCATCTGTATCCTTAAAATCTAAAGATATGGAACTAATTGATTTACTGCTGAAAATCTGGAAATGATATCTTTGATTGCCATCTGCCCTGCCACTTGTGTATTTGATGGCCCTTTTACAATATAGATTTGACTGACTGCCACATATCTTTGACTGCTGATCTCTTGAGGTCAAATTCCTTTTTAATGTTTCCTTTTAAACTGGATTTGTCTGCTACATATCTCATTCTTATCCCTTTAGATCAAATGTTGATACGAGATTTACTCATATCCTGTTGGAGTAAGATTATGTGTTGTTAAAAGGCAAGAGCTAAGAGTGAAATTGTATACATATTTCTCTTTTCCATTGCTTAATATTCTTCAGGATTTTGAGTTTGACATTTTTGACATTTATGTATGCAGGCTTAATCATGATAGGGAAACAACCTGCTCCCTAAAATGTGATTTATTTTCGAAAGTGAATACTCAGGACAACTTCTGAATGCAACAAGCTTACCAATACCTCATTTCTATGCCCTTGTATTACTTTATATGGGTATTTATTCATTTTGATTTGAACCTGTCATCACATATAAATCAGAAAGACAATTATAAGCATTAATCTAATAGTTCTGGCTCTAAGAAAACACCCTGGTACTATTTGTTCCAAACCCTAACAAAGGACAATATTGTGTAGCCTTCCTTTAGTTCTAGCCAATTCTCATTGGATGCCAGTTTAGCAAGATTTTCATGAGCAATATCTTCACAAAGAATAGTCATAACCATAACCTTGTGAGTAGGTAAGTCAAGGTCTCTTCTTTTCTCTGATATATTTCCAGCTCTGTTGTATACTGACGCAAGATCAGTGGTAGGAACAACTATCCTTCTGTCACCTGTAAGGCCACCTGATGCAATGGAAACATAACCTGTTCTTTGAAATGCTCTTCAACTTTACTAAAGTCTCTGCAACTTATTAAAGGAAGTAGAATCGATAATTACATTAACGCTACCATAAATAGTGTTATCCCTTTCTTCTGAATGCTCAATGTGTTTTCCTCTTTGCACTGGGGATTTTTCTGCATGAACAATCCTCTTCTTACTCAAAAGCATGCATATTAGTTCCTTTTCCCCATCCAAAGAATCAACATCCCTCGTTCTGTTTCCCAAGGAGCCCAACAGATCAACTTCATTCCCATTTTTTCCACCAAACAACCCATTAGAAAAATCTCCCAACATATGACTAACACTTGGATGCCCAGAACAAAACTATGTCATGTTGGTGGAAGGTTTTTGACTTTGTTGACACATGGATCTTTTCATTGACAATTGGTAAAATCGACATCCCTCAAAATGGATGATCAAGCGTTGTGCGCATAGATTCGTGGCTCATCCTCCATGTGTCTTGGTGCTTAGCACTAGGCTTTGGCTTGACTTGTGCATTTGACATTTGGGTACTTTGTAATTTACCTCGTTGACCGGTGGTTTCACAATTTCCTTTCTCTCCACATTCTGCACATGCCAGCAAAAGCCACAACTTTCCTTCACGCAAGTGATCTCAGTGCCATGGTGACGAATACACCCCTTCACAATGAACTATTGTAACTTCCACATAGCAATATCAATAGGAAATGGATGGATCTTTCACGATCTCTTTGGATGCAATAAACAGTTGTTGGCGCATCCTTTCAACACTTGGCATTTGACTCTGCACCCTCGGGCGACCTCCATCGACACTTGGATGTATTTCATGGTTTTGATATGGCATATGGATGATCAACATATGTGTATACATTGGTGAACCCGGTGTTGAGCACTTTACACCTCCTCAGTCCAAGCTGCTGCTCAAGCTTGATAATTAGACTTGGGCTTGTGCATTGTTTATTTTATTTGTGCAGTGGGTAATATCCCACATGCACAAAGAAATAAAGTAACTAGGACTTTATATGAACTCTTGTCTCCAACCTTTATCGACGCGTAGTGCAATGCTTTGGATTCTGGAGGGCTTCCTCCTCCATGTGGCTTTGCACTTGGGCACTAGGTTTGACTTATGTGTTGTGTGTTGTGGCTAACCTGTGTTGTGTTTGATGGCAGGTGCTGGAGATTGTCTCCCGGCCAATGAATTTTGCTAAAATAATCGTGAAGTCTGTAAAAGAAAATCGACAGCATAAAACTTGACCATATAAGATAAAATTGGCTTTATAAGACCATTTTTTATTTTGCCAGAATACTGCCTTTTAATGCACAAGCAATGATCCTTACTTAATATCAGCTTTAAACACATTTTACTAGTACAAAGTCCAATCTCGATCAAGGAATCATACCGTTGTTTCAAAGGTGTATGGAATAAGGACTTCCACCCTTCCTGTACCTCTCCTCTAATGAGGCGACTTAAAATCTCAGTACTACTTCTATCATATGCAATACCGGTGCTCTAGAAAAACACTTTTTGGTGCTACAGGAATAACCTCATTCCTGCAACAATAACCTCATTCATGCAACAAAGGAATTTGTTTTTGAATATTTAGTATCTGGATACTAACAGAAGGTAGCATGGAGTGCTCCTGGTATAATGCTAGAAACTCTGGATTATGCAATAGCCTTATGAATATCCTCCCCCATAATTTCGAAGAAAGTTTGAACGAGTTCCTTTGTCCATCCATACGGGTCTAGGGTTTTTTCCTTTGGCATAGAGCATACAATTTCTTTAACTTCTTCAATCGTGGCTACTTTGTCGATCTCATCACTTTCTGAATCAGTAAAAAACTTTGGCATATGTTTAAGTACCTTGATCTGGCTGTAGGTATCCTTTTCCACAATCGAATTGTACTGATATTTAAAATGTTTCAATGTGATCTTCTTAATCTCAAAATCCGATGAATGAAGAACACCGACATCATCTTTTATATCCCATATAGTATTTTTTGATCTTCTCTGTGTGGCATACTTATGGAAACATTTAGTATTCTTATCACCATTGTTGAGCCAAATAGCCCGACTTCTAAGCCTCCATGTAGATTCTGCAATAGAAAGAATTAATTCCTTCTTCATTTTCAGTGCCTTTAGAATATCCATATCCTCTTGTACACAAACTTGTGACGAGAATTTTTCAAAAATCTCTACCATCTTTGCTTCAATGTAGTGTAGATCTGATTATAGTTGAGCTTTCTTGTCCTTCTACCATAGAACCAAATCTTTCCTTAAATTCTTCAGTTTAGAACACAGAAGTTGAATAGAGGAAGGGTCTGACTAGTGTTCCATAGAAAGCCATGTCTGTTTTATAAGGGAGGTAAATGCTCGATCCTTTATCCAAGAAGTATTGAATTTGAAGGGTGGAGGAGATCCGTGGGAGAGATAATCTAATTGTAAGCATATCGGATTATGGCCTGAAATGGTAGAGTTGATAACCAAAGATATGATCTTATTATTGCTTCCAATAAGAGAATCATCAAGAAGAAAACAATCTAGTCGTTTCAAAATACTAGCAGAACTTGCTCTCCTATTCCTCCAGGTAGGAGCCAATTTCATCGGTTGTATATCCATGAAGCCAGAAGACTGTATGAGGCTTGTGAAGTATTTTGCAAGAGGATCACTTCTGGCCAAGTCACCCCACACCTCCCTCACAGAAAGGTTGAAATTGAGGTCACCACCCGCAATAATACCTTCTTCCCTCAATAAACCAGATTGTAAAAGAGGTTTCCAAAAACGTTCCTTATCCTTATAGGGGGCGTAACAATTGAGTAATTTCACTTTATCCACAGACTGTTTGAACCTGCCTTCCAGATAAATACCTGCAGAAGTACCAAAAGCATCTAGCTTAGAAAATGTTGGGTTCCATCGACTCAACAAACCACCCGACTGACCACAAGGATCTAGAGCAACAACATTCCACGAAGAAAAACATTGGAGGAAAATACTTTTCTCTTTGTCTCCGTTCACTAAAGTTTCTTGAAGAAAAACAATGTCAGGGTTAATCTGTTTCAGTAGTGCTTTGAGGGAAGCAAGTTTTAAGGGTCCCCCAAACCCTCAGATGTTGAAGGATAAGAAAATCATTAGGAAACCAGGGAGATCATCTGGCTTGCTCTAAGGGATGGATTGGAGATCCTATCTGGATTAGGTTCTAGGGAAACAGGGAGAACCTTAGTCTGAGTACTGTCTTGATCAATAATAATAGGGTCCAACTCACCGAAAGATTCCAAACCACCCTCAGTAGCTCTAGGAGGAACTTTTGTAATGCAGGGTCTAGTCTTTTTACGGATGGTGACATTGGAACAATCCAAAGCTCTAGTAAGTAGATTAGAAAGGTTAGAAACAGGAGGAGGATTAAGGACTCTACAGTCTTGGGAAATTGGAAGGAAGGATCAAAATTCGGGCTAGCAAAGGTTAAGAATTTGACAGCCAATCTTGGGGTTGGAACCAAAACAGAACAACCAACATCTGTGGAAATCTCCAAATCCTCTGAAACAGTATTAGGAATAGGAATAGGACATCCACCTATCATCAGGTTTCTGTCAAAAGAGGATTCCTTCTCCGGATTCGTAAAAATAGGGGGATAAACTTTAGGTGAAACATAAAAATAGGGGGATTTCTTTTGTGTATCCCCAGGGTCGTTATGGACTAAATCAATGGATCTCAATTCATGAAAAATGCCTGAAGTATCGAATTTTTTCATTAGTAGGTCCCATAAGTCACCGAAGATATCTAACACCAATCTTTCATTACATTTTAAATAATCAATCTCGTCAGAGGAAAGATTGTTGAAGGAGTGAAAAAAGAAATGCATCTTACCTAAGAAAGTACCACTATTGAAGGGACCCGAACCAAAACCTTCAGCTTGATCACAATATGACAAAGTTTGACCATTGATTAGTGTGTGTTCCCTGGAGACTGGACATTTAGATTTTAGATGGCCCATTTTCCAGTAGGAGTGTCAAAAAAAGGGTTCCTTCCAAAAGTCCACAACTTGAAAGAGATGTGTATCCCAGATGGAGATGTCAATAATATCAGGCAGACCTTTGTCTAGGTCTAACTCAACCAGAATCCAAGCAAGTCTTTTTTTATTCCATCGGAGCAAATGTTCATCAAATAAAATGAATTTTCCAAATGAATATGACACTACCTCAAAGATTCTGATAGGCCAATATTCGATTGGAAAGTCGGGCAAAAGCATCGAAAAAATACTTTTCGTGAAGGTTTCCAGGAGAGGGTTGAAACCCAGGTACCATCTTTTTAAACTCGGAACACCTCTTCCAATGATCCATGAAGATCCCAAGATATTTAGTAGATCACTTTCAGAAAGAAAATGAAAGACCACCCAGTGGTTCGACACTAAACTAAACCATGGACAGTAACCTAAGATTGGTTTCCAACATCTAAAAAGCCACTCAGATAGTTGGGTTTTGTTCATCCTGGAATAAAAAAACTTACCCACAAGCACTTTCTCTGTAAGGCCTTTCACCCTATCCATTGCAATGTCACGGCCGAGGACACAACTTGTTTTACCCTCATGCACCTTCTGACACTTTTTATTGAGGTTTAACCGAGCCGAGCTACCACAAGTTTTGTTATGTCTTGCACCATTACTGCGAAGAAGAGATTTCGGAGAAGCAGGCTTCAACGGATGGCCGTCATAAAGATGTGAGTTCTATGATGAAGAATTCAACAGAGGGACCTCAGGACGGGGTGAAGGACCGAGAAATAGAGGAGTTAATGGGATTCCTTCTCGAGAAGTACCTCTTTTATGACAGACAACATCAAGGAGTGTGTTAGGCACGTGAAGGGAGCCATATGGGAAAATTTTTATTGCATCAAGGGGCACCTATCGAGCTTTAGTAGTGGACTTTAAAGCTGAAGTATGGTCACTGCCATCAACTAGAGTGAGTTGTAGGGCGGGAGAGGAGGATTTTATTGCGAGTGAGGGAACTATCACAAGAAAACTCGCCTCTTGTCGCTGACAGTCATAAATTAGTTTGTAGGTCTCGTTCGCTAAGAAAATACTATCATTAGCCCACAATTCATCCTCGTCAGCCCAAGAGAGGTCAACATGTGAAGCCATCAAGACCTATGGACAGTCCATGTAGGCTAGTACCACTACGGAGCCAAAAACTAGGTGTACAGGGAAAATCTATTCTAAGTCAAGTAGGACCTCTATTCAATCTATTGCAGAGACCCTAGGGGGTTGCAAAAGCCCCAAACTCCTCATCGCAACCTTCTAAGTCCTATACTGCAAAACCCCTCAAGTTGAGTAAAAAACTTTTTAAATAAATAGAAATTGAGTAAATCTATTCATTTTAAAAGTTTTTTTTAAAATAAATTTTATTAATTTTTTAAGAATTTGTTAAACTTTTAAATAAATTTTATTAATTATTTGATTTTTAATTAGATTATAAAGTAAAAAGGAAAAAATGCAAAAAATTAAAGAGTAACTACAAAATCCTTTTTATTATTAGATTTTTAATTTGATGGCTTAAAGCTTGAAGTAATCAAATCAAAATCCTTTATGAAAAACCTCATTAATGGTCTTAGTAAATGTACAATTGCATTATTCTTGAGGGGTCCCATGAGGACAACGATTTCTAGTGTTATAACACACACAAATGTCATTGACGTCAACAAATTCTTGTCATATTTATTGAGTGGATCATTTGTTTATGTTGAAAAAGGTACAATAATTGCACCATTCTTGAGTGGTCCCACATAGCTATCAATGGAGTCAACAACTTCTTTGTCATGTTTATTTAGTGGGTCATTTGTAGCTGTGATTATGGTCTCTTGCAATGTATCTAGATTTTGTTTAGTGAAATGTGGTTTGTTTATTTATTTTTTTATTAGTTTCCGTTGAAGGTAAGCTAAGGACTCTAGTAATCATTCAACATTGACTTTGTATTAGTTCATTGATTTTTAAATGTGTATTTTTTTATTCATATTCTAATTTTTTTTTTTTTTTTGTGGTTTTGATATATTCAATTTTTGTAATTTTTTTAGTTCCCTAAGTTATCTTCACATTCGCTTTTTTCAGTGCACTCAAATTTCAATCAATCTAAGTTTCTTAAGTTATCTTTGCATTAGGCATTAATGCTTGTCACCCAAATTTCAATAAAATTATGTTAAAGACATTAATGCTTCTTGTCAGTGCATTCAACTTTCAATAAAATTATGTCAAGGAAAGTCTAATGAATGCGGCCATCGTTTCTCTGACACAATGTATTTTCTACAATGTCCAAGTTTATTGAAGTACGAAGATATGTTCATACATCTATTATATCGCTAAGTTGATTAAAATCATTTATGAAGTATGTCGATCTATTAATACATATATTATATCCCTTTTAAAAATTATATGCATTTACACTTCACTGTCAAATGTGAGTCTACTACATTAACACTCAAATGTCAGTCTGTGTGTTGAATCCTTATCTTGCACCTCCATGCCATTCCGCCCTTATCCTGCACCGCCATGACACTCTGTTCACCGCCTTCCCAAGAGGATATCACGGTCTCTAACATAGTCATATCTTACCTGTAATGTGAGATGGATTGTTGCCAGACATCTTGCAAACAAAAAACTACACACATATTCATCACTGGTTCACTCGTTCATTGGTTGTCATTGTTTGTGCAAGGTTCAAAGCCTGCACATGCAATTGAGATCCAACATCATTCATTCTGCAATAAATATATATTCTGGAGGGTGAACCGAGGGAACAGAAGCAGGAAATATTTCCAAACAACTCAAAAAAAGGAATCAATACCTACATCATACCTTGCAGGGAAAATACAGAGAAGGTCTCCCCTAAGCAAATACCTAAGAGTCGTTAGAGAAATCCTGGTATGCCAAAGCACTCAGGTTAGAACAAGAATTTGTCTCATTTTTTAGATAATAGCATAATTGATATACCTATGTAAGTCATGCTTAAAATTCAAAAAGTACATATGCTTTGGATGCCATTGAATGTTGCTCAAGGCTACGCCCTATTTTTATATGATGTGAACCCATGATTGATGAGGTCTGCTCAGATAATTGATCAAGGTGTTGTAACCATCCTTTTTTATGCTTCGATACTGGAAAATATGTCAACTTGGTCTTGTGATCAACTGCTTCCAGGTCAATTGATACAATCAAGGGGAGCACCTGCCACCTGTACTGGATCAAACGTTTGATGCTTCAATAGTTGAAGTGTTGCCACACTAACAATAGGTTCGATCCAGTGCAAGTGGCAGGTGCTCCCCTTGAATAATTGATTAATTGAGATACATAGAAATGTATCTCACATTCGGTTAAGGTTTCTTCCCACATACTAACTTCATAATTAATTCAGGCAATGGTGTCTTGAACTGATAAATAAATATGAACAAACCTATACATTGGATGCTAATGCATCTTTCACTTGAACTATACATTAACTTAACATTATTTTCCAATAAGAGCATCTCCATAATAAAATCCAAGACTAATGGCCATGCATGGATATGCAATTTGTTCACATAAAGAGATTATATTGAATAAGGATTACTACCAAAAACACAGATCAACCAATGGTCATTAGAAGGAAGCATGGAAATCAACTTAAGGGATATAATACAAAATTGAAACCAGTGGGCAATAAATAAACAAGGAATTGTAATTACTACATCTCAAAACAACAATATATGAACAACTCAATCGAAAAATTTCTAGACCATGTAAATATTTACCTCAAGCATCGAATTACACTCTCTATTGTTTAAGCTTCTTGTAAAGCCTCTAATGCAGCCACAACTATCTACCTCCAGGAAATACACACCTAAGCAACCACATGCAACATATTTTCCTTCATTACAATTACTCTCTTGTAAGAACCACCCTAAATCAGGACAAATGTGCAATCTACATTCTTCCTGCTTCAAAAAAACTGTAGTGTTTTATTTTGAAAAGAAAATTAGCATTGATATGCATTTAAATATATATTCACTAAGATATGTTTAAAGATATTTTCAAATGGCCCATACTATAATGGAGGTTTTAAGTGGAGAGGGTTGATGTTGTCTCTATTCTCCTAAATTGAAATACAATTGTGGCTCAAGTTATTCCCCAATTACACACCCCTGCAAACAATCCAAACTGGAGACATCACAAAAGAACTAAATATCCCGCCTCCAATTTGAAAGGTCTTTGTTTTCTTTGAGAATGAGAGTATTGTGTAGTGGATAATAACATAGTTACAAAAATAGTAAACTATTGCGATGAGTAAAATTACTTAAATCAATTGTCCTGAGCCAATTCCTGTGAACACCTATCCAAACATAAATCTCTAGACTGTTGAAACTTATCACAGGATTTCATCTAGTTTAGTGAACAAATCTAAAGAGATGTAGTTGTGTGGTTCACTTCACAATATTTGAGACATATGGAATGAACATATCATTCAAATCAAAGAACCAAAACCAATAGATAAGTTCATTCAATCAAAACAAACAACATTTGCAGAAAAACAAAAGAACAATTCATATTTTCCAAAACAATCATAATGATCTTAGTCTAAACTTCGAATGAGCTCACACTGCCTCAATTATAAATTTCTTTAATCTGATCAGGCCAACAAAGTCTAACCATAACTTAGTATCCGACTTAGTCAGTGAACCCAAATCATAACTGAAGACCTAATATGTAAGGTAGCAACTAGACCATCATAAGCACAAACATAATAATATCCTAATACAATAACTTGTTGCTAACTTGTAATGATTGTGGATAATAGAGCATTCAGAGCAAATATGGTTCATATTGATCAGAAAGTTATGATATAGAGTTCCTTTATAACGAGGAAATAAAAATGCTTTTGATTAAGGTAAAACAATTTGAATACTGCAGATAGATATGTCATCTTACTTTTGATTCCTATATTGGTAAATCAACATAAAGAGGATAAACAAAAGAAGCTACCTTTCCAAGTTTCACAAGAGTTGATGGGAGTGAAGCCCATGAAATGCTTCCATCAGTCCATCTTTTACTATGAACAACTGCCTTGACTAAATTGCAAGGCACATTGCAATCAAAGGATGATGTAATAGGTTTCTTGGATGTTGAATTAGTAGTCAATTTTGTAGGCTCACATGCAGTTACTATCTTTGAAGGTAAAGCACACGAATTGCAATCTTTTGGGGATGATTCGTTGTTCCCAGGGGACTTCTTGTTGAGAGAAACCTACATGTTCACTGGCATGCTCAGAAATTAAAGATTTACAATAAGAATGTGCATTTTACAGAATCACACTGATTTTGACTCTTTGTTGGAAAAGATATATCTACGACAAAGTTCTTAATTGTCTATGGACTAGAATTTGCAAATAGGAATGCTTTGTTTACTTTGAGGAAGACTCAATCCAAATAAAAGTTAAGGAGGAAAAGAAGGGATGATATAAATAGGTGGACAATTTAGTTCAAGTATCAATCTATTTATTTTCACAAAAATAGTTCAGGGGATGTAAGCTGCATTCTCCACTTCAAATTGACAAGCTTATTTGTGATTAGATTAAAATTTTGATATTGTAGTTCTCACGAGAACCATTCTATAGTAGAAATGAGATGATATAGAGCATAGATTTTTCCAGCAACAACGAGTGGGTTAGTGTCATCATTGAAACAAAAAATCCTAATACCTTCATAGGAAATAATATCAACTTAAACTAAGTCTTCAAAGGGATGTTTTTGTCAAAATTCATGAGAGAGAGAGTTTCACACAAACATAGTACTGATTATTATGCTTCTTCAATTAATTGAAAATAAGGTTACCTGCATCCCCATTTAAATGTATGAAGATACAAGATGAAGGTGGATATGATGAGACTCCTGTGCAAAGCATGTACCAACAAGTTTGAAAGGAATGGTTACTGAAGCTCCCATTAAAGAGAGCAGTAAAACATGCATTAATTCTATTGCTAAATCTAACTAATAGTAATGCGGATAAGCCCCACCCCCAATGAGATGAGGGCTAAATAAAACACTTACAGAAGGGCGAAGATTGGGCTTTGGATCCTTTTTCTCTGTCTTTGAACTTGGCTTCTCTTTACTTTTGAGTTCTAGGGTACCTTTCTCGCTTTTCCTCAATGTATTTGGCCCAAATTCCACCAACCCACTTGCTTTAAAACTCCTCAACAAATGACGTCTGGCCTCTGTTGCGGTGGATTTGTTAAAGGATGATTTTTTCTCCAAATACCCCTGTTTGATGTTGGACACAGTCTCATTATAAGGAACTGGTATTTTTTCCTCACATGTCACCCGCATCCAAAGCAATAACACTACATCTGGGCCTCCATAAAAGCCCGAACACCCACTTCCTTTACTATTCCAGAAAGGGTGGGGTAATTTGGTCATCTAATTCCAATTATTACAGACTTATGTATCCTCACAAGTCCATATATCCTCAGAGAGATAGATTATATGATTAGTGCAGTAAGAGAATATAAAGAATCTTTCCAAGGATTAAGTAAAGTAAGCGAGGAATAAATGATCATCCTTGGAACGCTGGTTGGTTTCCATAACACATCTTGCCCCAAAACTCAGCAATGATGAAGAGTGTTCGGAAAAAAGCATGTTCAATTATTTTGAATTTAGAAATTGGTTGTTTATTAGACAGGTGCAACTACAACTTGTCCTTGAGTTGTTTATTGGAATGTAACGGCTACACCTACAGGTTGTTACTGGTAACCATCTCCAACAGGAACCAAACTAATTCAGGCATGTACTTAGCTTTGGGTCGCCACTTTCATTTGATCATCAATACTCTCCTCACCAACCTCTGGTGTTTTGGTAGCTTGTTGCAGTCACCAAATATGATACATGCATTACTACTAAAACACACAGTTCACTATGACAGTCCAAATGTCATGAGATATTCGACAGTTGGGAAGGAAACAACATGCCATGCACGTGAAAGGAGATGCTTGTCAGTTATGTTCATATGGAATTATTAGAAAAAAGTTTCCAGTGTGTAAGGATACCTATTGAGTATTTAATTTAATTTAGAGTGTAGGCCAAGTTTAATAAATTTATTTCCATGGCCTGTTGAAAAACGAGCATATGAACTATAACAATGATAATTGTACCTTATGCCTTTTTAAACAAAAAAATGTAGTAATTACATTAGCGATCTTATACAATGAAGTTAAGTATAAAATGTAGAAGTAAAACTAAGTCTTGGTATTTTCCTGCATTACAACCTGAGATAATCAAATTCGAAAGGGATTTTCTAAGACAATGAACCATAAATCATCACTGGAGCTTCACTGCTACAAAGAAAATTCTCTTCGACCGCCTTCAGAGCCTAATATTCTAAAAGGTAGGCTCTCAAAAGTTACCTTGGTGGAATTTTCAAACATGGAGGGGTTATGTGCATCTGTAGTTTCCTCTCTTTTGAGCGGATTTTCTTTTTGCACATTTTTAAATACTAGATGTTGTTCCCGTGTTTATACTTTAAGGCTCTAAAGTATATTGTCAAGGCATTCAAAAAGGTAGAAATAAATAATGGGTAAAAAGACTAGTTTAAAAGAAATCGAGATCACAGTTGGTTCCTTAACTGTCTCTGTCTAGCTTCCCATTGTTCTTGAATGCTAATATCCCTTTCAATTGTAGCCCATGAATGCTCAAGTTCTACACATGTATTTTTTGTTTGTAAGATGGTATTGAATAGGTTTAACGCAATGCTCGTCTAATCTAATAGACCGGGATCTATATTAGGCTATCTGGTAACTGGAACAGTCATGAAAGATGAGGGTTTCTTTTTTGTAAATCCAAAATATTTCCAAGGGTCACAAATTTTTGGTTCAAATTAATAAAAATATAACTTTCAAATTATAAATCAATAGTATAACCGAAATGAAGGCCACTTTTGGTATCTGAGTTAATTTTAATGAATAAGATGCACTGAATGAAGAAAGAAAAGGGAATATGTAGTCACATAACAAAAAAGGAGGCATCAATTTAAGAGGAATCTCATTTTAAGATAATACAAAAAAGAGGTATGATAACTTTGCAGAAGCATACAGTTTTAGAGTCCTAAAACGTTCATAGGTCTTATATCCACTGAAAGTTGATACAGAGGAAAAACTGCAGATGATTAGATAATCTGACTGTTTCAATTACTATAATAGAAATTACCACATGAAACACTTCAAACGAAAGTACGAAATAAAAAATAGAATGACAGAGAAACACATAACTTAGGCTTGACCAGATCTGGAATCTTCAATCTATATGTATTAATTCAGAAAAAACAAAGTTTTTTCTTTACAATTCCTCCAGAAAAAAGCCTCTTCTTAGTCTTGAAAAATTACATTTATACAAAACCACCAATCTTAGGATGGTTAGTGATTTCCTAATTCTTAGAGAATAACTATTTGTTAAAAAATAGATCCAAAACCGTTTTCATGATCTTCTCCATTTTTCCATTTTCTTGGAAAGAAAGCCCTTCCAAATAATACTTTTACTTTGATGACGACTCTCCTTCTTTTGATTCGATACATTTAACACATTTCTCCAGGAACTGTGTAAAATTTCTGGGGGGTTCTGGAAAATCTCTTGCCTTGAATAGATAAAACTTTCTCTGAATCTTAGAAAGACGTCCATCAAATCCTCTATCTGTAAACTTTATTGACTGCAGCTTTAAGTTAGGCTCAACTAACAACTTGTTCATTAGGGTGACATAGATTTTTCTTAGTTTTGAAATTTCCATTTGGATTTCACTCAAATTTTCCCTAAAATTTAATTGATGTCTTACAATATTGATCTGTCCCAAAAGTCCTGTACACTGGCCTTTTCCAATATTTAATGACCCTTTGTCTAGAAGATCAAAAACTTCTTCACAATCATCTCTAATTTCTTTGGCTATTCTTTTGCTTTCAATTATGTTGGTTTCCCATAGCTTGAGCATGATGTGACCTCTGATTTGCTCTGTGGCTGATACTTTCGTAGTTTTGGATACCTCTTCACCTCTCAAATATACAATTGCCTTTTGGAGAGTAATCCTCACTGCTTTGGCTTCTTTTTCTCTTAGGATAATATTATCAAAGGCATTATCTACTTCTTGAAAGTAATTCTGAACAATTTCTATCTTGGAAATAAATTTCTGTTGTTCAATTTCTATTTTTGGATGCAGTTCTAGTGATTGGGCCTGGAAAGATTTTAAGTCTATAATCTAATATTCCATTGATATTAATCTAGCCTGCAACTGTTCTATGTGCTCCTTTTTCCGAGTAATCTGTAGCTGATTTGTTTGTATTTCCTGGCTCATTTCGTCCAAACTCGTTTTGAGTGATTGAACCTCTAACCTTTTGACAACTCTTGTCTGCTCCAAGCTTTTACTCATTTCTTCTCTAATGCTCTCCTCAACATTGTTTAATCGCTCTCACAATTGTGCTATGATTTTATCACTCTTCTTTATCCTTGTTATGATTTTTCCCACGGTAAAAGGGTTTGTTGTTGCCATGGCTCCCATGGAACCTGCTACCTCTGTAGCAAAATCTTCTTCCTCCAAATTTTGTCCGTCTATCAAGACTTTATTTTTTTTAACCATGTTCCCCTCCCTCTTATGCATCTCCTGTTTTAGTATGACCTTCCTTTTTCTACGGAAAAAATAATCGGAAGGAGGAATCTCATCTATGGGAATGGAGGTAAGGTCATCAACAAAAAGAGCTCCCATTTGCGGTAGTCCAAAAGTGGACTGTAAGGGGGTTAAGGAGGCTATGGGACTCCCTAGCTCCGTAGATTCTTTCCCTCCTGCTGCCTTAGGTGTGTTGACATCAACCCTTGGTGATGAATTAGAAGTAGGCTTACCGGATTTGGGAGGTCTCCCTGACCTTTTCTCTTGTTCGGTCTTTTTTCTCGGTGGAGGCCTTTTCGCATCCTGTAGGGATTTTTTGGGACTTCCCTTCTTTTGTGCTTCCTTCTCAAAACCTGGTGGAACACTTTCTTGCTCCTGGGGGAGGGTAATTTCTTACCCTTGAAGTACTTGGGGCAGACCACTCCATCGATGCTTCTGAAAGGTCCGAAAGCTGACTTGCAGGTCGGACGACAATGTTTGTACTCTTTCCAACACTTCTGTATAAGACTTGGTTCCTTTGAACATGTTGTCCCAAGGGGAATCCTCATGTTCATAGGCTTTCATGTTGCAGTGTATCAAGTGTTTGTTCACTAATTGATAAGGGTCATGCCTTTTGTACTCAATATTTAACAGTTTAACTTCTTCGAGTGCTTCTGCTTCCACCCTAGAATGTCCCAAATTTAGTAATGAAAATTTCCTGATGTGCAAGGGAAGATTGGCCAAGACTTCTTTTGAGCTTCCTTTAGCTCTATTCCAATACCGCCTTTTACTATTTGGTGTGCTACTTCTCTACACACCAGTCTATCTGGGAGGAATTTTGGGAGCGCGTGAGGGGGGATTGAGCACCCATAAACCCTAATGTAGGAGAAGCTTTCTTCAATGAACTAGTCTACTATTGGCTTGAGGTTGTTTGAAACTACTTTAGAAATGGGAGGAGGGTCACAGTCGAAATTTTTTTTATGCATTGGTATCACCACAAAATGGAAAATTTCGTAAAACAAATTTTTTGCATTTTCTTCCCACAACTCAAAGTGATATTCGTGAATGGGTTCAAGGCAGGTTGTGTTCCAACTCCAATTCATCAGGGGTAATGGAGTCATAAAACAAATTGCGTCCATGATGTATGCTGATATGTAAAAGGCCACTAGTTTACCTCGGGCTCTTGCAGCTCTGTAATCCGAAACCTCTTTGGTTATATTATCAGATAAAATCTTGTCCCAGTTGAAACTAAATCCTTCTGATGCTTCTTCTAAAAAGGGCACCCATTCTACCGGGAAATAGCAGGGATTCTTTTTTCAGAAGAGTCTTCATAGCATCATGACTACATAAACCATGTACTCATTCAAAGAGGCTATGGCATAAATTCTGTGGGTATCGACCCTAAATTTTGATGAACATCTCCACCAACCTTTGATTAAATCAGGGTAAGTTTGGTCTACCTCAGTGCATTCCTTTCTCTGGAATTCAGCTATAAATTTGGCATTGTAAATGAAATTAGGATTGGGTGAGAGTTTGTACATAACCTAGACATGTTCAGGTCTGAATGAACCAATAATGGCTCCTTGATCATTTAAAATGATTCTCGTCAGAATATCAACCTTGTCCAAATACCAACTGATCATGTCGTTGTAAGCCATGAGCCGTGGGCGTGTTGCAATTTTGTGAAATTCTGATTCTTCTATGTCCCAAAGTTGATTCTCAGAATCGTTAGGTGAATTTTTCATCTCGCAGTCCAGATTTTCATAAATTTGTCTCCATGATTTAATTGAGTTGATAGCATGTGGTGCGGTGTCTGATATGACATCTTCCTCTGGGCTAGAAAACTCAGCTGTATCTTCACTCTTCTTGGGTCCCTTCTTTGGTGCCATGACTTTTGTATTGGAATGAAAACCTGTCACAGAAGAGAGGCATGAAAGCTCGGCTAGATGCATCTTACTTCTGATAGAAAAAACAAGAATATGTTTCAAAACACAAATCTCTAGTTTTCTTTTAACTCATTTTATGTGAAAGTACTGACGTAGCTGTCAAGAATTTAATACCTTTAATGCAGAGAATATTTATGAGATACACATTTGTGTCACAGACATCACAATCTATCCGTTATTAGTGTGGTCATATTTCAACAATTCTAAAATCAAAATTCAAAAAATCTCTTTTGACGGAGACTGAAAAGAAAGTACCTGCGAAGTTTAATTACCGTTAAATGTATTTTTTAAATGAAGTTAGTTCCTTTTAAATTTAGATATTGATTCACGACTTTGCGTTTCGAGGTTTCGGGGATCGCGGTTACCTGAGGTATGTCACCACTAAACCCCGAATCTCGAAATCATGATGATAATAGTTTTAAGCCTTAACTTCAGTACTGAGTCGCGACTTCGCATTTCAGGGTTTCGGGGATCGCTGTTACATGAGGTATATCACCACTAAACCCTGAATCCCGAAATCGCAATGACAATAGTTTTAAAATTATCTTGATTAAGACTGAATGTCACCTCTTTCGAGAAATCCGGAATCGGGATTTCATGATTCAAAATGTATTGAAAAGATATGGTTCTGAGTAAACCCCGAATCTTGAAAGGCTAAAAAGATGGTTAATTAACTCCTTTAGGGTTTTAAATTATAGCGATTTAAAGTACTTTACAGAATGTGTGTCTAGACTTTAATAACACTTGAGATTCTTGTCTTTAATTATAATGGAGAAAAGAAATCATTTCGGGACTTCGGTACCGTTCTTTTGGATTGATAATGAGGATTATACCTTATGAAAAGCCGAATCCCGGAAAAGAAAAGTTTTAGTTTTAAAGGTGAAAATTTTCAACCCTAGCTTCAACATAGGCTCCAATTGGGGACCTCGTCTCCTTGTGGGTCGAGGAGAACGGGAAGACTTAGTGCCTTTTATTTTGTAAATGGGGTCAGTTATTTCGGCCTGTGAGACATAGCTGCGAAAACTATTGAGAGGATAAAGATTCCAACCTTAACTTCGGAAAACTTTCCAAACTAAAGTGTTCGACAATCTCGAAATATGTTCAAAATTTTTTGGAAGAACCACAGTGCTATTGATAGCTTGTCGTCGACGTTTCGGATCCACAACAGGATCCATCTTCAGGACAAAAAAGCCTGAGGAAAAATAAGAGAGGAGCCCTTAATAAATAGTGATGAGGAGGGTGGAAAACTAAGGTCGACTAAGTGAAACCCTAGGTTTGAGGAGACTTTTTCAAAATAGGTATTTAGTAGTGATTTAATTAATGAATTAGTGGTTTAAATTGATAACCCGACGGTGTTGATTAAATTTTATGTTAAATATAGGCTAAATTTAGGGTTAACCATATTATTAATATTAATATTAATATTACATTACATTAACCTTAATTTAACCTATAATTAACATAAAATTAATATTAATAATATTAACACCATGTGGCTACCCCTAAATTTAGCCTATATTTAACATAAAATTTAATATTAATAACATTAACCTAAATTTAGCCTATTTTTAACCCTAGATTGCTAGTGATGCTTAGTTAAATTAATATTAATAATATTAACATCCTCAAACCTAGGGTTTCACTTAAGCCGACCACTAATATAACAATAATAACATTAATGCTACCTCATTAAATTAACCTTAATTTAACCTATAATTAATATAAAATTAATATTAATAATATGGTAAACCCTAAATTTAGCCTATATTTAACATAAAATTTAATTAACACCGTTGGGTTATCAATTTAAACCACTAATTCATTAATTAAATCACTACTAAATACCTATTTTGAAAAAGTCTCCTCAAACCTAGGGTTTCACTTAGCCGACCTTAGTTTTCCACCCTCCTCGTCACTATTTATTAAGGGCTCCTCTCTTATTTTTCCTTGGGCTTTTTTGTCCTGAAGATGGATCCTGTTGTGGATCCAAAACGTCGACGACAAGCTATCAATAGCACTGTGGTTCTTCCGACAAATTATGAACAAATCTCTCACCACAGAAACCTAAATGAGCAAATCTCGAAATAGGATCACTTAGATTTCCCTTTCTAAAACCGACCTCAAACTTGTGCATGATAATCAAAACAAGATTAATGGTTATACCAGTTTTTATTTGATCGTATTTGCATCGAGAGACTTTTAGAGTGTAATCTGGAATCCCATAATATTAGAGTGTAATCTGGCTGAGAGAAGAAAAATACCAGAGCATCTTGCAATTTTTGTATAACATCCTTGTCCGTTATGGAGACATTGCTTCATTGCCAGCGGGCCTGTTCAGTACCCCGGTGAAGTTATCGGATTTTCCACATTGAATTTCCTTTCACCACGTCATTAATTTTAGCATTTAAATGCTGAGATGAGGGCAGTCATATAATAAATTTCCTTTCATCATCTCTTTATATCAGATGGGGTTAATCGATAACGAATTTCCTTTCACCACCTCATTATGTTAGATGGGGCAATCGATAACGAATTTCCTTTCACCATCTCTTTCTATACATATTTGTTATGAAGTGGGCCAATCAATAAGTATGTAACATACTCAGAGAATTTTTATTTTTTTTGCAAAGGTCTGTCAACTTATTAAAAATCTCTGGATTGATCTACTTTTGGCCCTCAGACACTCTAACTTTATGGAGAATCTCAGGGAAAATTTATCAACCACCCCCCC